>BGPR01000060.1:7214-21207 GCA_013235015.1 Araneus ventricosus
GTTATATATTTCTCAGATCTGTAGAATATAACGATTACGAGGAAACTTCTGTTTTCGTTTTTGGATTTTATTTTGAGAAACAGGTTAGTGTTCTTAATTATCCCTGACAATTTCCACTGCTGAGTAATTGGGAACAGGCTTCGAATGTTACAAAAACTTGTATTTGTATGTATTTGGAATAATTTATTATTTGATGTAGCAATTTTAGATCTAGAAACGCAGTTGCTTTATGTCCCGTCAGAAAAGTTCGCTGTTTCATGTGATCTACATAATAATAGTTTTAAGGTATGAAAATTATTTGTTAATAATGATACGAAGCTCTTTGACTTCAAGTATGGAAGAAAACTGATGAAGATAAAAAAAAAAAAAAAAAGACGTGATACTGATAGAGGAATGAAGATGAGGATTTTGGCTCTTTTCAAAAAGAAACTGAGGCTTCGGAGATGGAGGAAGTAATTTATCTGGTATCACCCATGGCTGATTTTCAACAAATATGTTTGATTTGATCGATAACGTTGGAGGTCCCAGAATAAAGGCGCATTATTCTTAAGTCTGAGGGATTCAACGCGTTCATGGCGGTGAATTGTATACGGCAGGTTTGAGGACCTCCAATTTGGCTAAATCAAAATTTGTGTGAGTGGCGAATGTTTATTTTGCGATTTCCGAGAATCAGTTAAAAGCTATAATTCCATATCCTACTTTTGAAGTAGATTGTAGAAAAAAAATATTTTGTTTTCAAGTAGTGTAAATGTCAAAGAAAAATTAGTAGAACATTGAATTGAACGTTCGAATACAAGTGGAAAATCTACTTTCTACTACTAAATTAAACTATTTGTTTTACTAATTATTATGCATAGTTTTTAAGTCTTAAGTATTTCCTTTTAGTGTATCATAATATTCAGTCATTTCAGTTAGGGATATAACGAATAGTGATTTGGCCGAATACCGAATAATTCGGCCAAAAATCAGACCGAATATCTGCTTTTTAAAAACATTACACTTTTGATGGTAAATAAAATATTCCTCAAATTTTAAATAAAAAAAATTAAGGATTAATAAAATTGATCTTATTATTTTTTTAAAATTTTATTAAACATTAACACCTTGACGTATTTTTTGTAGTATATTTTAAATACTTTAATTCTAAGAATAAGACAAAGTGGCTTTCACAAATCTAAATAAATTATAATAGTATAATTTTATCTATAGATACATTAGATTATATTTTTGAGATGTTTATTTTTTTTAGAAAATTTATTAAAACCTAAAAAAATTTAAAACTTGCTTGTCATCCTTTATGTCTTTCACTTAACTAGAACAAACATCTTTTCTCCAAGTCAGAATATTAAGTCATTTCCTTTAAAATATATTAATTCTTCTTCACTTCTACTTACCACCCAATAAAACACATTTCTCCTTTTCTTTAACCCTTCAACTGCGGGTACTTTCTTATATATGTGGTTTATAAACCATACCCACATTTAAAGGGTTAAAAGTTATTAAGCTGATAATGCTTACTCTCCCTCTGAAAATTGAATAAATGTTAGGAGATTTTTTGATAAGTGTATTGAAATGTAATTCTGCAATATTCTTCGTTAAATATATATTTTTAAAAATATTATCCTGAATTTATTCGGTCGAATATCTGTTTAGCATTTGGCAAGAGGGCAAGATTGCTCTTGCATCTTAATTGCAAGCTCTACCATGATAAATGACTTGTAAAGTTATTAAATACATTTACGTATTATGTAGCTTACAACTGAGTAAATGTTAGATTTTTTTGGATAAAAAATGCAATAAAATATAATTCTGAAATATTTTTTGTTTTATTATTTAATAGTATATTTTAAAAAATTATTATCTTCAAAATATTCAACTTAATATCTGCTTAGTATTCGTTCAGCTGAATATTTGGTAAAAGGGCCGAATACCGAATAGTTGTCGAATATTCGTTACATCCATAATTTCAATTCCCATAACAAATTAAATTTTGTCGGGAAAAGTTGGGAAATGAATTCCCATAACAATTCATTTCCCAACAAAATTTGAGTTAGAATGATTATAAATTACACCAAATTGAAGTACTTATACTTGTTTATATGCGATATTCCACAAAATAGAAGATATTTTTGCTGTAAAACATTCAGAAAACAGTATTTTGTAATAATTAGGCAAAAGCAATTCAATTCATTTTGAGGCTATATACAGTAGCTTCTAATCATTTCAAATATTCTCTTCAAATTAATTCGTTCCTGTGATCAGAAGCCAAAATACGTGTTCCCTTTTACCCCATAGTCTCTGGGGTAATTGGGAAAACTCCGGGGTAAATTAAGAATGCTCCTAAAACTAAGGTTAAATAATTAATAAATTATTTTTAAAAGGAGGCATTGTTAAATGAACCCTGCAGAATATGTTTATGAACTCACAAAAAATAAAGATATATTCTCCATCGCATACTAGCCTTTTAAAGAGAAAAAAATATCAGAGTCTGCAAAATTCGTCCCCAATTACCCCAACTGACCCTATACACTTTTCAAAATTATGTTTCTCAACTCACGCTCATTTGAATGACGTAATTTTTTATTTCAGTTTAATGCTTCGTTGAGTTAAATATTTTCTCACATCAGCGAAAATGTACATAAAATGTGTATTAGAAGACAGCCTCACATTGTAGAAAAAATTAGACTTTGCTTCACCTAAAACGATAGTAAATGGCTTTTTATGTCTCCTGTAAAATTAGTATTTGTGACTTCTTCCCATTCTGCAATCAATGATTCAAGTGCATTTTAGATACCCTTTTTCTTCAATATACCCATTAACATATCTCCTACGTAAGCTCATCTACGAAACATCCACTAACACTTCTTTTAGAGAAGGCCATCTTCAAAATGTCCATTGACGTATCGTCTACGGAAGCTTGTCATTAAAGCCTCCCGCTAAGCACATCATTCAGAAATTCCACTAAGGATGTTGTCAGGGTCTCCTGCCCCACACATCGTGGCAATGAGCATAAAAATTCCTCTTTCTCCCGTGAGAGTTTAAGGAGGTCATGGAGCCATTTCATACGTCCTCAGGAAGGTTTGGCCTCTTATGTAAAATGGAATCTCGCCAAATAAAAATTAACTGAGCAGATTAAAATTTTGAAGTATGAAAATTTCTCGAACCAGAAAATTTCAACAAATATTAATCACAGCCATAAAGTTATTAACAATCTTTTATAGGATGTGCATCAAAATACTGTAAAATAAATAAATGAAGGACTGCTTTAGCAACAAAATGTCGCTTGATTCTTCGGCAACCATCTAATTCATGTCTTCCAGCCATAAGAAATGCCGCAGAAAATGGGATTAAAGCTTCAATTTCAACCGTTAGAAGGATTATGAAAATGTAAAATGACTGAAATAAGACACAAACCCCAGTTCAAACCTCATCATAATATGAAACGGTTCTTTTTTCAAAAGAACATATGCATGGAGATACATGATTTGGAGTGGAGATATATAATTTTCAACAGTGAATCAAAAGTTCCAGACCAGCCGAGTTCTCTTATTATTACCATGGTTTAAGAAAAGAAGAAGAAATTCTATCACATCGACATTCGTGTTTTGGCTCTGTCATGGTATGGAGAGCAATTATTCCTAATGGTGTCCTTGATATTACCATTTTAAACAGCAGACAGGTATCACAAACTTATTTATCGACGTTCAGGACATGCAGTCAAAGTTTCAAGCAAGGATTTCATTAAAATGCTTTTATTTTTCAGCAGGATAACACAGTGGTACATTCCGCAAATGCCATGAAACTGTGGTTTGCTCTTCAAAATATTCAAGTTTTTAAGTGGTCCCTGCTCTCCTCAGATTTAAATATAAGAGAAAATATCTGTGGCATCTTGTCTGATGAATTTTACCATGATGGTAAGCAATATGACAACAGCAATGATTTAATTCAGGCCATACAAGCATAGAGGAAGAAAATTGCCCCTCAGAAACGAAAGGCTTTATATTGTTTCTTACAAATAGGACTTTTGAATTAATAAAGGTACAAGGCAGCCATAAAAAGAACTAAAATATTACTTTTCCAGCTTTAATTCCCAGCCTTTAAGATTCAGAAAGATATAGGCATTACAGCGAGTTGAATTTCTGTTAATCTACAAAATAAACAAAGTGATGAGGGCTTTTCCATAAATTGATATTTTTTAAAACTTGAATCGTCGAATAGCAATTGTTGAACTGCAATTTAAATTATATATCTAATTTATAAGTATGCATAGGCACTCAGGATATTCAACTTTCATACAATTCAAAGATTCCCGCTTAAAAAATATTCATTTGTGGAAAAACTCATCATTTTCAAGCTCAAATAATTTTATTCATCAATTTTTAGTTGCCTCCCTAAATGCCCTTGTGACTGAATCTTCACTGTAAAATGAGAGTTTCAATGATTGCATGTCTCAGAATTCATCACAACTGATTGCAAACCATTTATCCATATCAACTCCAAATTTTTTGCATCTCGCGAATTATGCTTAATTTTTGGATACGAGTTTATATTAACAAGTACTGGATTCATGTTAGCAAATTTTTAATATGTATACTGATAATACATGTGATGCAATATATATAATTATTAATTTATTATATAACTAGAAAATCACCCGTCATGGTTTGACAGGTGCAAATTGCCTCTTCATTCGAGAGATTTCCCTTCAAATTTGACATATTTAAATAGATATATATGCGAGAGAAATGTTTATCATTGAATGAAAACAAATAAAATAACATATGTTTTATGACAGGAAATATTTTTTTTTATTTACATATTATTTAAATATTTCTTTATTCATAAAACCTCTTGGTAAACAACATTCTGTGTGAAGTATTTTTCGTTGTTTAATAATTTTTCTTGTACTTCAGATGTCTTTGTGTAAATTTTAATGTGATTGGGAATCCTAGACCTTGAAAGTGCAACATAGAGCTGTCCATGTGAAAAGACAGGCTCCTCGAGGTAAATTCCAACATGATTGAAAGTTTGCCCCTGCGATTTGTTTGAAGTCATCGTGTAAGCTGGAATTAACGGGAACTGGCGGCGGTTGAGAACAAATGGTAGATTCACGTCACTGGTGGCTAATTTAATTCTTGGCAAGAAAACAACATCGCCATGATTACATTCAGATACAATTTAGCGTCCAAACTATATCACGTGCATGATATACCACTGACGTAATTTACTACTTTCTATTAAAAAATGGAGATTAATTTGAAATATATGATTAATATAATTTAAAAATTCTCGGGAACTATTGATCATAGAGAGATAAATTTTATATCAATCGACAGGCAATTTTATTTCACTATTTTAGAGCTATTAAATTTGAAATTAGAATGACAATTACTCTTTTAAATTTAAAATTGCTGAAATTTAGGTTCTCTAACAATGAAATAATGCTGTTTAACGTCTCGCAGTGCTATGACACGAGTTTTATTGTTGGTGACATCTGAGCGTTACCAGAGGATCTGGGCTATTATATTAGTAATTTAATACTCATAATTTAATTTTTATTATTATTCGATGTATATAATTTTAATTTCATTTTATGCAATTATCAGTATCATTTTGATGGTAATTATAAGAATATTTACAATTTTTCATTTACTCAAGAATATAATTTAAAAAGAATGTGCACAGCTGTAATCACTGAAAATAATCTTCTGTGTGCACAAATACTTCAGCAATATAGTACTTAAACCGATTTAACTTTTTCAGAATGAACCTTCCTCGCCCATGATAATCTCTTCAAGGTGTTAAAATAAACTTTTAAGAAGATGCATTTGCAAACAGTCACTAAAAAATGTTTTCCTATGAAATTTTTTCAATAAAATTACGATTTTGCTTTATTGACACAGCTCAAGAACCCTTTTGAATAAATAATGCATAAGTTTTCGTTTAAATATAAGTTGAAACAATTGGTCCACTTGACTGTACTCTTGTGGAAAAAAAGCATAAAGTTACAAAAAATTAACTCTGAATGTTGTCAAAGCTGCACAGATAATCCAATAAAAATACATATAACATTATTCACCTGGTATCATCTCAACTTACCTTTGAAGATAGTTTACAGGAATAAATCACAGAAATCAACATCTCGTTATAAGCTTGAAAACTGGTTTATCACAAAGGTAACACAATACGAATTTCAATTTAAAATGATAATATTACATAACAATCCTAAACTTGCTTACCATGAGACTATTCATTCATTCGAAGCTATTTTTGTCAAATTTCTTAAGCATATACTTATACTGCTTCTTAATTCATAAATGTGGAAAAATGATTTAAAAAAAAAAACATGAAATTATTGAACAGTTAATCAAAACGTGTGGCTCCTTTCATAAAGACTTTCTTCATATGGTTTATAAATTCCAAAATGAAAAGAGGGGTGAAAGGATATTATAAAAATAACACCTTGAAGTCTTGGAAAAATATGCAATAAAATTTATTTAATGAATGCTTACAACTATAAAAATAATCAATCTCTGAGGTGTCTGAATTTGAAAAAAAAAAATCATAAAAATACTCTTGGTATTAAATATTTTATTTAACAACTTAGACAGTATCAAAATAATACGAATGTAGAAAGATAAAATTTCAACTCATTGATTATTACAATGACCAATTTTGTAGGCATTCATAATATCTGCAATGAATTCAAATCTCTCCATCCTATTTTTAAGACGTTGGTGAGCATTCTGGAAAGAACACGAAATAAATTAACACTGCAAGAAGAAAGTGCATATTAGATTACATTTAAGTAAATATAATTTGTTTTAATATACACATTTGAGCTTTTTAATTTATACGTGCAGCAAGTATTAATCAAGCATATAACATTACAGTACATATATAACAGTCACACTTGTTTATATTTTAAATTAAATTTAATAATAATATCTTTAAAGACATTGCAGAGGAAAAGTAGTTCAGAAAACAAGATCAATAAGAGATCATACTTTTAATTTTTTACAGAAAAGGAGTGAGACATACTTCCCACCTTTATTTATTACTTTTATTTTTAACAAACTTTAGTTGATGACACAAGTGATGAAAGTACTTATGTTATGAGGAAAGAGACAAGATGAAACTTGTTTTGCTAATGTCCACTAGGATGAATTAATTTTTCTTAAAATCAATATCATGATATGAGGATAGTTTAATATGATTTTGCTTAAAATTAATGTCAAATTGTTAACTAATACACTTTTAGATTCAGATGCACCGAAAAGAGCATAACAAATACGTAGTTGTGTAAAAGGAAATATGTAATAGCTATTTAACATATTATAGTTGAAGAGAAAATGAATGTATATATAAAATTAGATCAAACATATAGAATATGCCTTGTGTAAAAAAAATTCGTATATCACATTTGTTGTGCATAATGAGAGTTCCTCTAAATGCAAGTTACAGAATGATTACTTGTACAAACGTTTTTATAAATGCATCTCATTCTAACAAATATCATATTTGCATTCTGTTACAGAGTCTGCATTTTAAAGAATCAGATTTTCAATCATCTTTATTGGAAGTCTCTTCATAAGAACATAAAAACAGGTTTGGTGATTTAAAAGTGATATATACATTTTTAATTTCCACTCTCATAGGCAAGCATAGTTCATACTAACACACTTTAGCAAAATTTTTGCAGATAACTTATATATTTTCTATGTAAGACTGTTGCTAAAAATGAATGCTAGACATTGTAGTAGCTTAAACACTTAGTTTGCATAAATTCACTAATGTCAGATTCCTAATTTGAAGTGAAAAATACAAGCAGATTGTCTAGTTTATTACATAGAATTTTATTATACTATAATCCTCTTATCCTGGATTTTATACCACGTACTAATTATAATAATTTATCAAACAGTAAATTCTCATTGAAACATATATTAAATTCAATTATATGCCTCAAAAGACATTCCTTCTCATAAAATATTCACACTTTTCTAATTCTAGCTATATGATGAAAAATTAAATTCTATGAATATAATATTAGTGCTTACTTTTCATACATATAAGAATTTCAAAGTCCTGTAAAACTAGCATTTGAAAATTAATCAAATCTTGGATACTTCCATAACTACTTATCTAAATTCTAGGAGAACATAAATGATCCAAAAGAAGAGATTGTTAAATAAGAGATCAATGCACATCTAAAATTTACATTCTTTGGATAGAAATTCTGTATGAAACAAAAGAAGATTCTTTGTTACAAATGTTATAGCAGATTTCAGAATCGTTTATCTATGTTAGAAGACCACCGAATATATGTCAGAATACACTGAATAAGCTATAAATCATCAAAAAGAAGCAATTCAAGAATCTACAGTTATATTTTGTATCCCCATACAGTTTTAAAAATGCAATTCTTTCTAAAACCATAAGACTTTAAAATGAAGTATGTCAAAATACTCTATTAGTTGATTATGTTTTCCTTAGTATCATACACAGCATGATTCATTTCAGAGTTATAGTGCCAATATAAAAAGTGTAAAAATTGCATATCAACAGAAAGAGTGACAAATATATATATATATATATACCTGAAGAAATTCAATAGCATATGTGGAAATCTTGTGAGGTAAATGCAATACCCACAGATCAGGCAATACAGTAAATGTAAAGCTGAAAAAATTATAAAAATGATCAAAGTTTGGATAGTATATTTCAAAAGATTTATATGACTTATTTTGTTTATGTCTGAAAATGTATTTGTAAAAGCCTAAGTTAAAACATAATAATACAAGTACAAAAAAAAAAGACTGCATTTGCAAATTCACCTGGGGCAACTAAACTTGATTATTAGTGTACTGCATTACACAGAAAATTCACATCATTATGCAAGACAAATTTTGACAAGAAAAGCAACTAAAACAATACTAGCTGACATATATTTGTGCTCAATTTCTACATGAATAATGAAATGGCATTTTAGGACAGTTTTTTTATAGTAATTTTATGTACCAGTTTGAACCAAATCAAATATTGTATAAGAGATGTTTGGATCAACATGATTCGAGTCCTTTGATGATAACCGTAGCATACATCAAAATCAACTTTCTGCTAATCAGATCAATTTAAATTTGAACATATATATATTTGAAACATGATCATTTTACATCAATACAGAATAAACTTCATCTGAAGCTAATTTTAAAATTCGATATATTACCTCTTAAGTTATTAAATTCACTTTTTGTAAGCTGTTATCTTAATATCACAGAAAGTCATGATATTTCCAGTGCTTATTGTACAAATTACTCTTCACAAATTAAAAACTTTTGTGACAGTTATTTTTAAAGTTCAAGAATTTTCACATAAATTAATTCAAGAATTTTGCATTAAAGTAATTGAAAAGCATACTTAGCTGCAAAAAGTTCTGTTATATGAGTTACTTTGTTCATTCCATAACCAGAAAACCTTTCATCATAGTATGGAACTGAATTTGTTTTACTGAAAAGAAGAAAAGTGCTTATAAATTACACAAACATGAAACAATATAATTAAACCCTACTGTGCCAGGAAACAAAAATCGC
Source organism: Araneus ventricosus (assembly GCA_013235015.1). Taxonomy (NCBI): domain Eukaryota; kingdom Metazoa; phylum Arthropoda; class Arachnida; order Araneae; family Araneidae; genus Araneus; species Araneus ventricosus. The sequence goes on from BGPR01000060.1 coordinate 16,808, forward strand.
AAGTCAATTATTACAAAGAATTTTGTGCCGTGAATAAATTTTTACATAAGACATACATAACAAATGAAGAAGGAAGCAATTTGTTCTAACATTTAAATCACTAAAATTGATACTACGCAAGTCAACCTCTATTATAGATATCGGTAGAAAAAAACAAATTACATGCCCATACGTATACACCTCAACAGTGGTGAATCCAAGAGGGGGGCTATCGGGCTGCAACCCCCCAGAGTTCAACTAAAATTCTTGATTTTATTTAAAATCACTAAAACTGCTTGTTCTTAATTTTTCATTAAAAAAATATAAAAAATCGTGACAACATTGCTTTTTGGCTTGACAGGCTCGGAAATTTCCCTACTTTTCTAGCCATTCCACTTTTAGCATTGACACGGTCAAAAATTTTTTCGGCTAGTTATTTCATTGTATTTTTATTAAATTATTGTAGTGTTCTTTATGATTCTTATTGTCAGGTGAGTCAAGTCTGTAAAGTTAAAGTGTTTTGGTTTACATAAGCCATGTGGTTTGACATTCGTCACTACGATACAAAACTTTTATGACCTCATTGCCCCCCCCCCCCCAAACTTAAATCCTGGATTCGCCACTGCACCTGAAAGGTATAAAATGACTATTAAAGACAGATACATAGTAACATAAAATTTATAAGTTTAGTGCCTTTGACGAAATTTGTGAAAAAAAAAAGACTGAAGAGTTCTTAAGAGGTTTAACAATTATTAATTGCCTACTTTTCTTTTCTTATCCAGAATAAACAATCAAGGGGTTCTAAATTATGAAATCTATATCTCTTTTGAGTGTAAAACAGAGCATATACAATTAAATAAATTTAACAAACCAAACCAATTAGGTTACGGATATATGATGATTAACTTCTAAAATAGTTATTATATGTCTTTGTAATGATGGATATATTGAAAAGTGCCTCTGTGTTACTACAGTGAAACCTCTCTGAGCAGCCACCCCTCTGGTTCTGAGAAAAATTGGCCGTTCAGAGGGAATGGCCGCTCTGAAGGGTTTTCGTTACAATTACAAGATAATTGCTAAATACATAATATAAACAAGTATGACACATATTTCTTATTTTGAAATGAAGTTTGAGACTTATCTAAAGAGAAAATAGTACTTTATTTAATAATATTTTACATTTTTTGAAAAAAGGATACAATTTGTGACAGTTATAAATTTTTACCCTTCTCAGAAAAAAAACTATTTTTTCAAGTTCGTTTTTCAGTTTAAAAAATAAATCTCTAACCAATCCGTTTGTTAAATGGGATAGGCGAACCCACCAGGTGGCCGTTCAGAGGGGTTGGGTGGCCGTTGCTAGGGGTTATTTTAACATTAGGTCTATGGGCTGAAAAATCCGTGACACGAAAAATTGGCCGTTAAGAGGGGTGGCCGTTCGAAGAGGTTTCACTGTATATTCTTTTAATTATTCTAGAAGTTATATTACTTGATTTGTATTAATATAAAATAAAATGCATAAGAAAACTGAAAAATTCCTAAAGAAAGCATCTTCTAAAATGCATTGTAAACAAAATATGCAAATTTTTAGAATACCTTTGTTCCAAATTGTTCTTTTTTATTTTTAGAATAGGTTGTCAACTTCATTTAGTTACTCACTTTCAGTATTAATTGTTCACTTTTGTGTTCCCGTCATATAAAATAACTATTTTAGTTCTTTCTTCAGGATTATTCATTTCCTCACATCTTTTTTAGTATTTACCACTATGTGTTTGAACATGTCTTATTTAGAAGTATATATATGCATTACGTTTTGACTGCTTTCCATCTTCTACTACACAGGAAATGTTTTGACTTAAGAACTGTTATGAAAACGCCAATTATTGATTAAAAAATATCTATTTCCGAATTTATAAATTAATTCATTTGATTCAATACAAAATATTCCATTTTTCTCTTTTCTAAGTATTTGACAGCATTAATTTTTGAAAAAAGTATTGATGTTTTACAGAAATACTGTGTTTAAAATAAAAACCCAAACAAAACAGAATAAAAAATTAATCTGAAACTTTACTTCTTACGCACTTAGAAAACATATTTCATTGAAAATACAAAAAAAAAGAGAATAACTACTTTAATTATGCTGGGGAAATAATGGGTTACATCAAATAGTGTTAAAGATCATAATTTTAATATATAAAACCAACGTAAGCTTACCATAAAACTACATAAGGTTCATATTTATCACAGAATGTGTTAAGAGAATATGCTTTATCAGCTCTGTACCATTTCCAGTAATCAGTTATCCTGTGAGACTCACTTGATTCAGATATTCCTATACTAGTATAGGTAAATGTGCAAAATTATGGTGCTTGAACAGGTATAAAAATTATCTTGATTTTTACAATCTTAAAAATGAACAAACAGAATATTACTTAAACATATCTTCCTTTAATTTTTTTCAATGTGCATATCATCAAAAATAAAAGGTTTTTCAAAATAGATTTTATAAAGAATAGTTTTCCCAAATGTTGATCATGTCACACTTCTAGTATTAATATCATACAAACATTTTTAAAAAATGTATTTTATATTATTGCAGATTATATAGTTAAACAAAATAAATTAAACTGTCATACAGAGCTCTAATGAATACACACGAACCATGACACCAAGTGTAAAAGTTTTCAGAATTAAGTTTTTTCAATTTTACTACTCTATTACTCTACTGGAGAAATAATTATTTCTTAAATAAGTTATGAATTCACAAAAATGTGAAAGTTAAAGGTGACCAACAGTATATTTTGAAATTTTAGCATAAAACAGTTCAGGTGTGCGATTTCTACTTGTTTTGAAGCTCCAACACATCATTAATTTAATTTTTCAAATAAATGAGAAATTATCTGAAGCTTTATCATTTAAATTCATTAGATATTTCTTGTGATTTAATAAGTTTTTAAGAATATGGCAAAATAAAAATTATGTTTCACCAACAATTTATAGAAAAAATTGAAAACTACAGCTACAACAAATCTGTTTGTTTATGACAATAACTTATATTATGCCACAGTACTGGATCATACTGGTGCAGCAGATTCTGCCAAAGTGTTGTCCGTTTTGGTGGGGATAACAGAGTTGTCATATATATGGTTCTTCCAAATTATTTTCTGTTCTTTGGAGTGAAGATCATGTTGAAAAGCAAATAATTTGTTAACATTTTACATTATTAAACACCATGATGAGGAAACTGAAAGTCATATCAAAATTGGGCTTTGCCAACAATTTCCAAGACTTGCATGTTGATTCACAGTAATACATAGTAATGAATGGGTGCTATTGTTAAGGACAGTAAAATATGTACAAAGAATTATGCCAGTGATTCAAAATCCTTTCATCAAGTTTTTCAGAGATGTGTCTAAACTAAACAATTTAAATCAAATACATTACTAATTATTCATAATAATAGTTGAAAAGGATACGAAATGGAAGTATAAAAGGTTCTTCTCTGTGTAACAACTGGAGTAACTCTTCTTTGGTTTGAGGAGCATTATCACTTCGCTGCAAGAAGAAATTCACATTAATGTCTCTAACCAATCAGAATCAACAATCTTTAATTCTTTGAAACACGGATAGATTCAAACTGAAATTTTAAGAAAGCCAGAAGAAAGTTATTAATAAGAACACTTCCAAAAAAACACAAAATAGTATATGTAAAATGAAAATTCTACAACTTTTTCAAACACTAAGTTAAAGACATGCATAAAAAATTGATGAATTTGATTTCCCTTTAACTATAAAAGCTTTGGGAAGAAGACTTATTTCTATAGGAAAAATAAACTGTAACAAGTATTTCAAGTTTTTTTTTTGTAGTTTTGAAAAGGTAATAAGTTTAGGTTGCTTTAACATGAATGAGAGGTGAGAACTCTTAAGCAGAAACATTTATATATATTAGTGCTGGTTAATCCAATGAAGAGGCAGTCTTTGTCGAGTGAAGATGAATTTATTTTAGTCAATCATGCTTTAATCGATAGGTTTCAAGTAATTTTAAATAATTCGGAAAAATATCAAGCCATTGTTAAAGTATAAATAGACGCAACGCGCGGTCACCGGTGACGAAGAAAACAAACCACGCCAAAACAGGCGTCTGGTACGAAGGTTACATGATTTTAAAAAGAGGAAGTTGCACCATCGCAGCGAGATTAAGTAGAATTGGAAAAGAGGGAAATTTCCAAACGTCAGACCGGTTGAAACTGGATTGCAGCCCGTTGAAGTGACAGTTAATTGTGTTTTAGAGTTTAAGTATAAATAATTTTACGGATTAAATTTTGGGTAGCGTTTTTAAAAATTAGGAACATGTTAATTTATTACATATATATATGTAAGATCAGGCTTTATTAAGGTGAAAGGCAGTCCATTGTCATCAA
>BGPR01000060.1:21217-259984 GCA_013235015.1 Araneus ventricosus
GTTAATTATGATGAAAGTAGAAGTATTTAAAATGAGGTGTCATTAAGATTATTTAGGAAAGTTAAATTAAAATATCACATATATATATATAAAATCTATATTTTTTGGGGAAGTGGCAGATTGAAAATAATCTAATTTATTTTAGATGTTCATATAATGGTCATGAAATATGGCAAAAATACTCAGTACTTAAGCTAACAAAAGAGACATCAAGTGCCAATCAAACAGAACAAATATGACTAAGGTTTCTAAGAAAAAACTCAAACACATTTGATGAGATGCTTTATCCTATAAACTGAAATAAACGTTATTGGTCAGGGCCAAATGATACTTTGCAGCAAAATTATATTTTCTTTGTTTTTCTTTTTAAAAACACATCAGGACAAGATTTGAGAAATGAATACTAACACAAACTGACTCTTTCAGTTAATACAGAACAGTTTTTAATATGCACTATGACATTTTGAAGTTAATGAAAAGGTTTACATTAAAGGTAATATAACCATCTGTTGCTTATTACATACAGCAATCTAAGAAATTTCCACATATTTGTATCATGAAGATGTACAATAAAGCAAGTAAATCAGTGTCGAATCCAGGGGGCTATCGGGCTCTAGCCCCCCAACTAAACCAAAATTCTTGATTTTATTTTAAATCACTACAACTGTTTGCTCTTAATTTTCATTAAAAAAATAATAAAATCGTGACAACATTACTTTCTGGCTTGACAGGCTCGAAAATTTTCCTACTTTTCTAGTCATTCCACTTGTACTTGTAGCATTGATGCGGTCAAAAACATTTTTTGGCTAGTTATTTCAATGTATTTTTTTATTAAATTATCGAAAGTATTGTAGTACTCTTTATGATTCTTATTGTCAGGTGAGGTGATTTGGTTTACATAAGCCACGAGGTTTGACATTCGTCACTATAATACAAAATTTTAATGACCTCAGGGGGCCCCCCCCCCCGACCTGAATCCTGGTTTCACCAATGAAGTACATATTAACAAATAAATCACTCCCTGGCTCAAAGTATACACTATATATAGTAATGTGGCAACACAATTTACAATATTGCAACAACTTCAATATAATAATTATGCTATACCTGAGGAAGTTCTATATATTCAAAAGCTGGAACAACAAATGCTGTCTTTTGATTAAAACTGGAATGTTTCAAACTTGCAGCAAATTTTTGTTGAAAATCAGGTGAAGGTTGAAAATCAGCATCCAACAGAAACATATATTTTGATTTTACTTGCCTGCAAAATAAGAAGAATATGAAGAGTAAATTCTATGTACATGAGCTAATTTTCAACTTGCACTATTGAGGATTGAGACTAATTAATTAAAAATTCAACATATCAAAAGTAATAATTTAAGAATAGATACAGGAGAACAACAGAAAACCAAATTAATTGGGGAGGACAGTACGGAAAGAGCTATCAGCAATTCGCATGGTATAGCGGCAAATAAGTTAACGGTAGAGAATATATCTGATTTTGTTTCTACTGATTAAGGTACTGTATTCATTCTTAAAGGCCAATTCAAATGTTTTTTTTAAGTTGTGAAAAAACATTAGCTTTGTTTTCAATTGTTAATAGCTATTTTGCTTCATTTTTTAATAATTTTTTTTCAGAAAATTAATAAAAGTTCAGATTATCTGACATTTCGGATTCCTGGGGTTTGGATTCCCAAGGCTCTACTGTACTCTTATGGTGTTGAATGTTCTCTAATTTGTTAATTTACAGTACAAACAATGTTATCTAACACTATCTAATGAGTTGAGTTTTAGATTATTATTACAACAGTGCAATACTAGTACATTTGAGCTTTCTGAAACAATATAGATGTTAAGGCAGGAGAAGGGCAATAATAATAATAATAATAATCTGTATTTGCATCTTTCTATAAAATTTCTGCCAGAATAAGTACAAGGTCTGCATTGTATTATGTAGTGAAATAATCAGTTTTACAGTAACTTTATAATTAAAAAAGAGAGCAAAAATATTATTAAAAAATTAATTACTTGATTGCAATATTTCTCAAGGCATTAATGGGATAGTCTTCATTATTTGAATCTCCGAAAACTAAGGTAACATGACTTGATGAGGCAAGTTTAATATTTTTTAGTTTCTTCTGGATATAGAGTCTGAAAAATAAAGACATAACACATTTTATAATTCTTATTTGGTAAGATTTGATGAAATAATAATAAAAAACCTTAATGTTTTCACCATCCCTAAATTAATTTAAGCGACCCAATTAAATGTCACAAGAAAAATTCAAAGAATTCTTGATATATTATACATTCTTGGGTAAAGAAGTATCATTTTTCGGAAAAAAAACCCCAAAAAAACTTAAGTTCAGAGAGCTAGCCCAGTTTTCTGCTTCCAAAAACTGCAACAAAATACTCAGTAAATTTATAAATATGATTCATAAATAAGTAAAGTAACTTAAATCCAGAGATATAATTAAAGTTAATCCAGAAATAAACAATGGTGATAATATTGTTTCCTTTTAGATTAATTATTACATGTGAAGAGACTACATAGAAGTTACCTAAACAGATTTTAAAAATAATGAAAATACAGTAGATTTGCATATTTTTATAAAATTTTAATTTTTATCTGTCAACATGCTATCATGACAAGAAAAACCTATAAAATATAAATTACGTATACAGGACATATAATTTAAAAAGGGGTTTTTTGAAAACAACCAAAGTTTAATGCAGAAATAATGTGCGAACAAATTTAGAATTTTTAAAAGATGAGCTTGAAGAGTCTATAAGATAATTTCAATCATTTTGTGACGAAATGAATTCCAAAAATTTAAATAATTGATATTATCAATAAACATAAAACTACTCAATACTTAAAAATAAAAACAAATTTTACACTCAAAATCTAACATGTTCTTCAGTAGAATTAAGGAGTATTATTAGGACATAAAATCAATTATCCTTCTACATTGAGCATTTTCATTTCTTTTAATTCAACCAGTTCATACTGAATTAACTGTAAAACTTTCGTTTTTCAAGTCCAATGTGTCAATCAGACATGACACAGGCTTGGAACAAAAAAAGCTGAACTTCAAAAATAATGAAGAGTGTCAAACATAAATACCGAGAAGTAAAATAAGTATGATTAAATAAACAATAAAATAAATAAATTTATACAAAAAGTGCTTGAGATATTAAAAATATTGTAGAATTACTATATAAAAGAAAATTAAGAATGATAAAATCCGATGCCAAAAAAGCTGAAATCCGCGTTTCAGCGGAAATGTATCATGTCTGGTCAATACTAGAGATAATTAGCTATTTTCTATAAATACATCAAACTTCTTAGAAAAAAAATCCACCAGCTGATGTTTATTTACCTTCAGATATTTTTTACCACCAATCAAATAGTTTTAAATCATTTTTCTATATTCATATCTATAGTTTTAATGTTTTTATTCACTTTGCAATTGAGAAAATCATTTATTTTGATTCAGCTTTTGCTAATAAAATCAAACATATTGTCTAATTGAAATAGTTGTCTTTTCGTAATACATAATGGAGTTTTAAAAATATATGCATGCATTATTGGTTTTGAGCAGAAACCAAGGAAAAAGAGAAGCTTCAGAATACTAGAAATAAATTCTGTGTGATTTTAACAGGTTTTTAAAAGAAATGAACATGTTTACCAAATTCAATTTTCAACTCGGACACTAACTCTTATTCTTTCAATGGCTTCAGTGTAAATTTTAACGGTTTCTGGGTTCCTTATTTTAAGGCAATCTTTTTACTGTATGATTGTTTTTAAATAGCATGAGAAAAAGTTTTTTTTAAAATGAATATGCAACTAAAAAAAAATAATTACCTTTGCCACTCATAAGAAGATTTTTCATTATGCTTCGTTGTGACATAAATTACTAAAGATACAGGACCTTCCCATAATTGTAGACTTCTCTCCAGAGTTGCTAGTCTTTCCATTGAAACTTGAGTTACAAGAGTAATCATATGGTAGTGATCTTTAATGCTAAATAAAATACCAGTTAAAAATGATCTCTTACATAATAACAGATAAAAAAAGAACAAGTTTTTTTTTATTTTCATAAAAATGCGAAAACCATTCGATTTTGAAAAAAAAAAAAAAAAATGTAGTTTTGTTTGAAATACTTAGGTTGAGAACTGAACATACACATGTTGAAAATTTAACACTGTTCTGATTCTGATAATAGTTCATAAAACAATTGTGATTTATAGTTTTTGAAAGGTAATCTCAAAGAATAGCCTGAAAGCTGATATAAACTATAATAGAAATAAATGTCGGAATTTTTCCTTCTTAAAACTCCTTCACCAAATCTTACACTTCCACATAGCCATGGAAATGGCAAAAGGAAAAGACTGAATAAAACATAGTTTAGTTTCTTTTCATTATTCAGTAATTTTTCAACACTGGATAGCTTACCAAGCTTTTATCAGTAAAGCAGTCCAGTTCTCTCAAATTTTAATTACAATTTTGAAATAAAAATTCAACTATTCTGATTATCACAATATCAGCTTTCATATTCAATCTTTTAAAGAACTTTTGCATATTTCTTTTCTTAAGAATATGAAGGGAAAAAATTGAATTTAATGTTTTGATGGTATACCTTTTATTATTCGCTTTAAAAATGTCTTCTGTCTTGCCAAGTGTAATGGAAGATTGAGGATTCACAGTTTTTAGAGGACAAACTTCATTTAATTTTCTTTTGGGAAGATAAGATGAAACTGAAACAAAGTAAGTTGACAGCATTTTTATAATTACATAATACAAGCTACAATTCTCCTCAAAATATAAACAAATCCATTTTCAACATTGATTTTTGATTACCATAACTTATAAAAGACATTTTATTCTGCTTAAATAATTTCCATCAAACATCTACTATGTATTAATACAACTATGGAGATTTAAATTTTCTAAATACATAACAGGTACGAATAATCTGTAACAGCAAACTAACTAAACCAAGCTTTAAATTTCTAAGACATTTTTGTGCAGAATATTTCTCAAGTCATTACTGTTTAAGAAACATATAATAATTGAAAGAGAGGATTCTAACATCAACAAATACTGCAATTTTTGACATAAAAAGTTTCGCAGAATATACAGTGCAACATATGGACCAATTTTTGAATGATATTTAAAACTTATTAAAATCATAACTGTGTTGTTGATTTTAAAAATAACAGAATTAAAATGGGAAGTTTTAACCATCAACTAGACTTCAAAATATTTCTGGGATCTGATAGCTATTTCTCAATAGAAAAAAAACTTTATCATTTATATTAAGCTAAAATAAATCATACATTTTTAGAAAATAATGAAATATTAATAAAAGAGCTAAAATAATAAACAATTTGAAAGATTATTTAGTGATGTAAAAGCTTAAACAAATTAAAAAGTAACTGCATATGATCTATTTTTACCTTAGGAAGTAAAAAATTGCTTAGACCAGCATTTTACTAAATTTTTCTTCAAATGGATGGGATTTTAGAAGCTATCCAAAACTTTCCTTGCTTAAACCCATTAAAAAATCAATTAACAGAAACCCATGCAGAATAGAATAAAAGATTTAATTTAGAATGTATGTGATAAAAGGAATCAGAACAATATGTCTATTCAGCCGAAATCTTAAATAATTTCATCACTATTAACAAGAACAAAATAAAAATTTAGAATTGGCAGAAGTCACATGACAAAATAAATGGTTTCTTGATATTTTAAGAAATATATCAAGATTTAAGTACTTCAAGATTTGATAATGTTTTTCATAAAAATAAAACATGCTATGCTCTTAAAAACTTAAGAGGCAATTTTCTATTAAGAGAAAATTTACACCGATTTAAAATACATATTTTTTTTTGCAATATTATGATAAATTAAATAAATTATATTCAAAACTACTAATAAACTAATTTGAATTAGAGAATTTAATTTACTATTATTTAAAATAGATATAATTTTATTACACTTGAGACTTAATACTACAATGCAATCCAGAATTACTTAATAATACACATAAAACTGTGTTTACTGAAAAAATAAACTAAAAATAATGTTGTAGAATTTCACATTATTTTACATTTTTCACAATTGCCATACTGTATGAAAAGCTGAATACTGACCTTGAACTATATTTAGTTTTTTTTTTTTGTAGATGTTGTATATAAAAATGTTGACATAAAGGTATTATATCATGTAAAACTATTATCATGTTTGAAATGAAATAAGAATACATCACTGAAATACATGATTGATTATTCTTACCATGAGGAATTAAAACTGGATCAGTAAAATGAATACTACCAGTATAACCATAACACATCAGCATTACAGTAACACTAATAATAGATGACTGACTTGTAGAAAAGCTGACACTCTTCACAGTAAGGGGATCAATATTTGAAGGAAATTGTATTCTACAAGTAATAAGACTTTTAAGTTACACAGCAACATATTAGAATAAAATTTATATCAAGTTCATATAACTAAAATATATAAGCCAGTAGCAATGAATGCAACCATTTCAAGATTTTTAGATTGTGAGCAAAATATTACCATGCATTTTGTTAATTAAACACACATTAATCAGAAAACCTACTGAATCGTTTCAGAGCTTCCATCATTCAGTTTAATTAATGCAAGAGCCCCAAAAGAAGCGCCTATCACCTATAAGAAAAATGAAGAGAGTGAGATTTATTTGTACATGTATTATAGAGAAATTATCTCAGAAAATTCCCCAAAAGGCAGCAATCAAAGTCATTGGAAGTAGCAATTAGAAATCTCTAAACAAATTAATTTTGATGACCACAAAGTTACAATTTGTTACATTATATACAGAAACAAGTTTCTCATACAACTTTATAACAATCAAATAATTTTAAGCATGAATACACAATACTAAAATTGTTAAAGTCACAGCAAAAACATTATTAGACTTTTGGAATTTGAGGTCTATATTTAAAAAATGAGAATAATGCTATGCATCACTGTAAAATGAATTATCATCAAAACTACAGCAGAAATAGTACAATTATCTTTCAGGGATCATAAAAAACTTATCAGATGTTGACTCCTTATATATATGAACAAAAAGAAAAAAAAACTGATACCTTTCCTACACAAATGTAAAAACTTACTTGAGGCTCCAGTTGATCAGCAGTTGCTGTAACTGAGAGTTCCAGCCCATTTATTGGAGGGTCCTTTGCAAATGTTACATACTGATAAATTGCTCTTATACCATCTGATTTGCAAACAGTACTGAAACCCTGAAGAATAGAGCACAATGAAGTAAATTTATGTGATAAAATCTTTCACTAAATGCAGCTAATTTAAGTTGAATTATGTTCATGTCAATCTTTCCCATTTAATCTCTATTTTCAAGAAATTAACCAGAAATCCAACACAATGAATCTTGTTGACTGATACGAGCATAATTTAAACTTTATCCATAAACTTTCTATTTATAAAATTGTGCTCTGACTCCTTTCCAGCTGACCTCCACAAAGCATTTATGTAATCAGACTTCTCTTATGCCTAAATAAAATGTTTATTTTCAAAGATAAAATGCTGTTTGGAATTAAATGTCTTTAATTGAAAACAGAAACATCACAACATATAAATATTAACCACATAAAAGCATTACAGATTTGCAAAAAGACAAGGCTGTACTTTATAATTTTTCATTAAGAAAATTATAAATCAAAATTCCCCCCAAAGTTTTTTTTTATTATCAGAATTTTCATATCAAGATCAATCACATACAAAGAAGACTTTTAAATTATATAATTAAAGCTTTTCAAGAATTATAGGCAAGATTCAATCAATAATTGCCCATACAACAAACTTAATTTTGGAATCTTCTTTCAAAGATTTTTAAAAAAGAAGACACTCCTAGCATTTTCTTCTTGTTTCTCTGTGATCACAACTATAAAATGCACCAGTAAAAGATTTCTCAATGTGTTTTAGCCGATTCAGAAATATAAATTTGGTAAATATTATTAAATAATATACTTATAAAACTTTACAATTAAAATTTTTTAATAAATCTATGACTTTTCCAAACCTCTATAAAACAGTTTTAAGTAAAACCATTATAAATTATTAATGAAATAAATGCACAAATTTTACCTTTGAACATAAAGTCCATTTCTGATTAAAACATCTGATATCTGTATCCCATCTAGCATGATCCATCCACCATCCCATTAAAGCTATTTCATCATTTGAAATAACTTTACTAGATAGAACATTGAGGACAGAACGCATATTCCAAAAGATAAAATCTTTCTTTGAATGATAGGCATCATCAGTTTTGTCCCTGAAACAATAAAATTTATTCCAAATTAAACACAAAGTTACAAACATCTTCACTATACCCAGAGAATACTTCAGATACCCTATATGAAATAAATTAAAAGGTACTAAAATGAACTTTATGGCTGTTTCAGCACAAAATCTGAACTAACATAAGATTTCATACATCATTTTATGGTAGTTAAACATCGTAAAGATTCAAAATTATTTAAATGTTTTAAAAAAGAACATAAAGCTAAGATAGATTAAATACTTGTATGAAGAATTTTTAAAAAAGATTATCCATATGAAGAGTAATTACAAGCCAAAGCATAAAAGGTCAGATAAAAACTGATGATGTAAAATGGGATACTATTTGAGAAACAGTTTCTGGTGCATATAGTAATTCTGTTTAAAAGTAGCCAGTTTGCAATTTACACATCAAATAAGGTTAAGGTCCTTTTGAAATGACCACATGAATTCTATTCTCAAACAGAATGGCAAGAAACTAGCTTATAATCTATGTTAACTACCAAAAAGAATAAAAGTTAAATTCAAAATATATATGCTATTCAAAATAAAATTATGCCATATATTTTTTGATAAAGTAATAATTATTATTATTAATCCACTGGGAGGGAACCGACCAGATAAGGTTTTACGGTTATATACAAAAAACCTCACAGCGTAAAGAATGAAATACAGAAAGAAGAGGGGGGGGAATTAAAACAACAATAATAATTAATACATAAAAGTAAACTGAAACAGTCTGCAATGAATGTCTTAATTGCCGGTGGAAGCGAGAAAAGTCTTTCTTAATCCAAAATGATATGCCTTCATTTATGTAGGATCTTCATAATACTCATGAGTCGTTCCAGGGATCTTTTGTCTTGGACAATATTTTCACATCACGTCGAAAAAGTTTTCAGCAATGGGCTTCGTGAAATGAAAGGGTGTTGTCACTGGGCAGACTGTTGCATAGTGATTTGGATCATCTTTATCACTGCAAACACATTGATCGTGTGAATATAAACCGAACCTTTGAAGCAGGGATGAGATTGGCAAAAAAGCAAAAAGACTGAAATCATACACGAGCAAAAAATCTGTACCATAATTTATACACGAAAGAAGTAAAACCTCAACATGCAACATGTAGAAAATATTACACTACAATAATTAATAGCAATTATTTATAATTCAGTACATAAATAAGAAAAAATATTAAATTATTATTAAATCATTCACATTATAAGTTAACAAAGTTTAACACTCATCAGGGCATCTTCAAATACAAAATTAGGCGTTAAAATATATTTACCACATGTACATCACTGAGATGTAACATTCACTTATAGAGTCCGAGAAGAATTTATTTAATGAGCCTTTTGATAATTAAAACAAAAAATAAACTACAATAAGGACAAATATTTCTTTTGCTTAATACAATTGTGTAAAGTATTATATCTTAAATTATAATAATGTTCACATACTCAATTCTGTTTTATTTCTATACTTTTGCAAAAGTAACAGCCAATGATTTTGCACCTTATAAAATGGGAGGGTTGAGAGTTGTACAGTTACAGTGACAGTGTCATTTAGCATTACTGTTATTTGAAACCCTTTGAAACAATTTCATTAATTTTAAATAAGTGGTTTTCTTTTCATTTTTTTTTGTGTGGCTTTTTTATTTGGTAACGATTTGGAGGCTCTATCTTTGACAGATTTTTCTTCACTAAAGGAATTTATCCTCTACAGTTATTTTCATATCTAGTTTTTCACAGTCTCTTTATATCTCTTTGTTTAATTACTGCATAGTTCAGGACTAAATTATCTCTAGAATGCCTAGGTAAATCATCAGTTAATTTTTTATTTTGAGAAGATTTTTTATATGTCTTATTCCCGCGCATTCGTTGCACACAGCTTTTTAGCTGCTCTCTTTTGACAGAGTTTTTCTTTTTTTTTTTTTTTATGTTTATTTATTATTATTTTTTTTTTTATTTCTTCATCTCGTCAGCCATACAAGATGACCTTAGGTTTTCAATATTTTTTTTCAAAATGTTCTGCAATTTTTTTTTTTTTTTTTGCAAAATACTGGAAGTTTTGCTTACCAAAAGGTAGTAATACTTTGAATGGCACTGAATTTGGAATGTTCATCCTTGTAGAGCTTGCAGATATAATAATTAGTCAGTAGAAGATGAATCAACTAGTTTCTAGCCAGTGGAGTTAGCGCACTATTGAGCATATTTTTCCCAAATTTTCTTTCAAAAACATAAGATAGAGAGTTTCTTTTCTTTGTGTAAAAGCGGAATTTTCGGAAGAAAAACAAATTTTGCAGGGAAAAAATCAAATCCAGCAGTAGGGGGATGGAATTTGAGAGAGAAAAAAAGATTTAAAAAAAAAAAAGCGAATTTCTCCAAAATAACAAAGCGGAAATGTAGAAAAAAGCGGAAGAATCTCATCCTTTGAAGATAGAATCGAATGGCTCATGTCCTGTGATGAATTGGTTGATTCTTGAGTTGAATGAGTCGATATGTTGACTTGAGGTAAAAGGAGCATTGGCCCTGTTTCCAGAAGGTTCCCATCTATCCTGCCAGATTTCAAGGGAACACTTTTGAGATTTTTTTAAAAAGGCAATTTGAGCCAAGTCACACTGGCAATTGGTGTTGTTGACTATAAAATAGTAACCCCCATTCACCTGTGTGTGTCTCCATAGGGGCATGTGGACACTTTGTTATTTTATAGCTCAACAAACTAAATCAGCTAGTGAGCAAGAACCTTAAAGACAATGGATATTGATGTTGAAAGTACTGCCATAGTACCCTGTTTGGCTTGGACAGCAATCTCTTCCTAGTACCCTGGAATGTCCTTCAGGAGATACAACTTTGGTTATTAAGGGCTGCAGATGTTCAGGATTTCCGGTAATAGTGAGATTGGCTGGAGGCTGCAGAGCTTTCAGAAAATTACTTCTGTATGAATAGTGCATTTGCCAGGGACTCTTGTGATAACTAGCGCATCGCTTCTCTCAGTGCTACCATCTCAGTTTGAAAAACACTATTATTATCATCTAATTTGCCCACCATTTGTGATGAATAAATCCATGGCGGAGGACACAGAAAGCAGAGGCAGTTCCCTTGTAAGTACAGTTAATTCTTACGAATTATATATATTAAACAGTAGTTGAATCTTTTGAACCTTTGAATTTCATTATTTTAGGCCAATCATTGGCTTCTGCTTTCTTGAAGTGCCTGTTGATTGGTGAATCTTCCTCGAGACAATAACTGAAATAGTCTAAAACAGTGCTGTTCAAAGCTTTATAAATCAGATGATTTTATCCTCAGAAGAACGGAGGTTTTTTTTTTTTTTTTGTTTAAAATATTATTAGTGAGTATATTTTACATATGACTAACAGGACAAAGGGACTATAAAATTTTAGACCCCAAAAATTTTTTTTAGTACATTCAAACAACATAATTCTTTACATCATTTAAAGCAATTTCTAGCTGGAAGTATACCTCTCTAATGGTTAAAATTAGCTATTGTAGAGGGTTTCCATCGTCCCATTTATATGGAATGTCACCACATTTCACTACTTAGTCCTGTATTCACTATTGGTCCTGTTTTCAGAACAAAATATTAAAGAGTTATTGTGCATATTTACAAGTAACAAATATACGATGGAGCAACACTGAGTTTCAATCACCAGGTTTGTACATATAAAGATTATGTAAGAAAAATAATACCAAGCAAAACTCTTGAAACAACTGTGAAATTGAATATGGAAGAGAAATGGCTGAAGTTTTTTGCAGATACAATCTACAAAAGTCATGTCTAATAAAGCTATGCAGAATATGTATTTGCCATTCCAGCCCACAATGCAAATGGGAGAATATTTTCAAATGTCAACTTAATGGTTGGATGAAAGAAACAGGTTGTCAGATTTGACAATTGAAGTAATTTTGATTTCGTTATAACTTTAATCACTTACCCAATTTTATTATTTTTGAAAGAAGAAAATAGATATAATTAAAATAATTAAATCAACTAAAATATAACTGGGCTAAAAGGTTGGCCTAGCATCTTTTATATTATATTATGTACTCTTTTATTAGATTGCTTAAACTTTATTGATTTTTTTTATCAGAGTAAAATAAACCATTACCTAATTACTTTCCATGTTTTATTTATTTAATAAAGGTCCCATATCAACGCTTGGAAATCATGGCAACCCTAGCTATTGGGCTATGAAAGTGGACATCCTTTGTATATGTTCTGTATTTTTTCCTCTAAAATATAATCATTTATAATGTTCCATCTCTATCAATTTGTTTTCCACCATTCTCAGTGTTAACAGCAAACATGGTATTATCAAGAAGTCAAAATAATTCCTCATAAAATGTCTAATTTGCAAATTTCATGTTTTTTAATTTTCAAGTAACCTTAAATCCCTGAGAGGATATTAATAGCAATCTTGATAACTATGGTGTTAATAGCATAATCCATTGATAATACAAAAAATTATATTATGTCACTTTTATTTCCACACTTATTGAAATAAGATGTAGCTTAGCCATGCGGTTTGTGCCTTCTAATGTGGAGTTTCATTTTGGTATGCTTAAAATAAAGAAAATAACTTATATAAGGAGGTTTTAACTCACACAAGATAATGAGTGAAATTTTCTGAAATACTTTAGTAGCAGATCTGACTGATTGTCCATGTTTATACTATCTATTGCAGCAAGATGCATGGAAGAAAGCTTTGGAAAAAAATTCACTGCATGAATGAAAAGGTAAATTGACACCTAATTAAAATTAATTTTTGACAAGTTATCAATTCTATAAAATATAGGTAGCTTGTGGAAAATTGAATCTAGGTACAACCAAATTTCAACAATGCTCAATAACTATGACAGAGAACAGAGCTTTTCGACCAAGTGAATGTGATGGGGTAGCATTTTCAATTACAAAAGTTTAACTTCAATGAACATTCTTAATAATAAAAATCTTGATGTTAATGAGTTTGTTTCTTATTTAAAAGCTCAAATTATATCTGACTTTTGAATTTTAATAGGGAAAGAAGTAGAAACTTAAATTAATATAAAATTGTATTAATGGTTATATATGGAAGAGAAATGAAAATAGAATATAAACTTATTACTCTGATAAAGATGCTTGCCTTTAAGCAAGTAAAGGAAATAAAACCAATGGATATTGTTATACTTGAGACATAAATCAAGTAATGATACAATGAACTCATTTCAGTAGAATTACACATTTATAAAAAAAATAATTTGCCTCAATTTCTTTGTCTATCTGTAGCTATAAGAATTCTAAAACTAATAATCATTGTAAAAAACCACAAAAAGATTTCTTAATATTCCAACTTTAAAAATATAATGGATAAAAATTTAATAGAAAAAATACAATAGGGTCATTCCATGTCAAATCAACCAAAAAAAATAAGATTTGACACCCATGATCTCAGATTCATGAAAAGCATATTTGTTCCTTTTATGGATTTAAGTAAGCATGCAAAATATTTTGCTCAATATCAAATACTTTAGGTTTTATAGCCTGTTGAATTTTAAAATTTCAAGATTTTATTCGAATTAGGCTTAGCAAATCTGATTGTTCTTTATATAGAAAGTTGTCTTCCTTATTTACCAACAAATGTTGATAGTATTTATGATTATACTTTAATATACAAGGAATCGGTAAAAATAAACTAAGCCATAGTATTTATACATGTGGGAAAAATTCTGAAATTTATTTTGAAAATTTTTAAATGAAATATAGTTCCATACTAAGGGGACTATCATAAAAGTGAAAAGGATAATCAAAAAATTTATTTAATTTATTATTCTAAAAGATATACTCTATCACATGAAAAATAAAAATAGTGGTTTTTCATTCCTTCTTTATTTGAAGGTCAAGAAAAAAAATTGAAAATTCATGCGTTTGTTTTTCAGTGTGAAATCAATTTCTTTCATTTAAATTCACAATTTGTCTTGTAAACTATCAAAGTAACCACTATTATGTACTGTATACAAAAAACAGAATTTAAAAAATATGCTAATAAAGTAAAAATTCAATTTACAAGTGGTAAATTATTTTCGTTTGTTGGAATGGAAAAGTTTAGTTCAAAACTCACCACTCTGAATATTTCAATTCTAAGTCCATTGTCCTTTAATTTTCTCAAATGTTTCAAAACTTGACTTACAAGCAACATGCATTCTTGAGAATTGGTTTTCACATCATTGTTTTGGAGGTTTCACGATTTGCGATGATGTGAGGATGGGTACTGCACATACATCTTCCCTGTTGGGCCAAAAAATGATAGTGATGTCCATTAGGATGTAAAAAACTTTACAGTGACATCTTCTTCTTCTGCTTCCTCACTCACCTTACCAAAATACCATAAATTGTCATAAATCAAAAAACAAAGCTCCAGGATATAATCACTTTTTCCACTAATAAAGTTTGTCTTAAGTAAGTTGAAAGTAAGAGCTGGTGTTTCATCTGTGCTGGTTCTTCTAGCCTCCAATCATTCCCAAGTCGTCTATTGGCTGAAAGTTGTGGAATAGTCTGGTTCTGGAAGAGTTTGGGTATCTTTTAGAGAGCTTTCCAGGAAAAGGCGTAAGTCAACCGCTTCTTTAGAAATATGCTGGAAGGTAATGTTTGCAATGACTTTGCAAACTCGAAAAGCTCATTTGTTGTTGTAATTTGTCTATCCAGATGTTGTTGAAGTTTTGCTTCCTACTAATCGTTTGACAAACCCTATACCATGCATTCTGTTTTCCCATGACTGGTTAAAAAAATGACCACTGTGCTTTTAGTTTAAGTCCTTCTCATGAACAGATTCATGAAGTTGTATTAATTTTTATACTCTGCCCGGCACATCCATCACTGAAATAGTGAATGTTTGTTATATGTGGGTAGTTTTCTTTCAGAAAAAAGCAGTCATATTTTTTTGTATCTCATATACAATACCTCGTCATCTTCAGGTCATCAGATATATACAAAGGGTATAATCAGTTTTACATTGCTATCCTTGCAGTGAATCATGACAGGATGAATAAGTGCATGAATTGAGTTCCAGTGGTAACCTTGAGCCTCATCTTGTATTGTAGATACATAGTTTTCACTAAATCCATCAAGACAACAGCTGTATTTGAGGAACAGTTCCCTTTAAATTTTTAAAAATGAAGATTGTGATTTGGCAATGTATGCAGTGTGGTATCAACTTATTCATTTTCTACTAATTTTCAATAAATTCACCACTGAGGTCGAACACGTATCATTTCAGTTCAATCCGTTGAAACCCACTGATTGACTCAACAATGTCTTCATCATCATGGTCCTCAAATTTTTGCTAATAAATGGAAAGATTATCTTTTGGTGGGCACTTGTCACGTGCTAGCATCATTCTCTTCCTGCTCTCAAATATATATATGACATAAGCTGTTTGTATTCCTCTTGAAAACCTGCTCTGTAAGATCAATAAAATAACATTTTGATGTATTATGCGACACTAAGTGTTGCCTCTGCCAACCAAAACCTCCCTTGGGTCTCAAAAACAAAATTTTGAAAGACCTATTTTCAAGTTGGTGTTCCAATTTAAAACTTGAATATACTCCAAGATTACATAAAACAAGCTTTCTCGATATCTTTTCCCTATACTCACACCATCCTTCATCCCCGACAAATTCTAGACTGTTCATCAAGCTGATAAAACTTTTTTACTAATTCAATGATTCAGGACTCACTCATTTCCTCGAGCTGCTCTGCTAAAAAGCCCTGGTCTTTGAAGAGTTTTGAGCCTTACGAACAGAATAATGAGTCGTTGAAAGTCTCTTATTTTTCTTTATAACCACATTAGTGAAGCTGGAATTGTCAGCATTTGAATCTGTTTTCTTCTTGATATACCATAAATTCATTTTAATTATATCTACAAGCTTGTCTAAGTCTTCAGATTTTTTTCCACATCATTTTTTTCCTCTGGCAAATCAACTTCAAGAACATTTTGAATTTTCTTTAACAGTTTCATGCACTCTTTGCAGTTTTTCTTTATAAAATGGTCTTATGTTCACCAAGTGCATATATTCATTGGAGAACATCCGATTCATGGAATGAAGAATTAAGTTCAGCAATCACATTTCTTTTTTTGTAACAGTTCAGCAGGAGTAAATTCTACTCATGATCTTCATTTCTTCGATTTTAAATGTTTTAGACATTACTTTCATCAATTGTTTTATTTTAAGTAGCTTGTTCCTGCAAGATGCACAAAGTTTTGCCCTGGTTTCACTTTGAAGCCTTTATAAAATATCCCTACTCTGTTCCACAGTTACAACACGGAGCATTTTTTTAATTGTAGTTTATGTTTTTTAAAAGGGTCACATACTTACTTGTAAAACTCATAGTTTTCAAAACACACTTTGATGATGAAGACAATAGTTTTAATTCATAATTTGAGTCTGTTCTAAGTTTTAAAAGATTTAAAATCAGTTTCAGACAGTTTTTCAATAAGCAGGCTTTTCTGTTGACATAATTCAACAAATGACAATCTCGTAGTAAATTTCCCCACAGAGCACTTCTCCATTTTCCAATGTTAAAGAAATATATATTAACAATAGATTCTTTGCAAAATAATTTTATCTATTAAGCAAATTGCACATACTTAGTTGTTAATGAAAAAGTTCAAAAACAAAATCCACGTAGTAAAGTAAAAAAGCTAAATCAGATTTTTAAAAAAAAAACCCTGTGAAATATGATCACCAATCATGCATGTTACACTAGCATAGTCTGTGACTGACTGATGAATGAATGCCAAGTTGTGGTGCTGAGCAGAAACTTGATTTTAACACCCAAACAAGTCTTGACTTGTTCGAATGTGTGGCCTGTCAGTAACAGTTTGATACTTTGATTGCCTATAATAAAATTCCTGAAATAACAGTTTACTAGTGAGTTAATAAGAGTTTTGACCTGATATTTAAAGCTAAAATTAATGTATTTATAAAATTTGTATACTTTTCTAGAATCTTAGAATTAATAAATCTACTCTATTACTTTAATCTACCACCAAATTTTTTTCAATTTTTTTTTTGTGTGTTTGATTTAAAGTTCTTTCTGATTTGTGATGAATAGTCAAGTGATTTCTAATTTTAAAGTCAGTAAAATTATGAAGAACTGAAAAAAACCACTATTTTATTTTTCATATGATAAGGTATATCTTTTAGAATAATAAATGAAAAAAAATTTTTTGATTATTCTTTTCACTTTTATGATAGTCCCCTTAGTGTGGAACTCAATATTTCATTTACAAAATTTTCAAAATAACATTTCAAATTTTTTCCTGGCCATGTATAAATACTTACTGCTTAGTTTATTTTTACTGGATTCCTTATATATATTAAGTATAATCATAAATATTTCATCAACATTTGTTGGTAAAAAGGAAGACAACTTATTTTCTATAAAAGAACCAATGTTTGCTAAGCCTAATTAGTAAAGTCTTGAAATTCTTGAAACTTCAACAGGCTATAAAACCTAAAACATTTGATTGAGCAAAAATATGCATGCTTACTTAAATCCATAAAAGGAACAAATATCCAAGTTTCATCAAAATCTAGATTATGGGTGTCGTAGATTGTGTTGAATTGATGGAATGACCCAATGAGTTAATACAATAGTAATGTTAAATGTAATAAAATATAATAGAAATGTTGACAATTCAGAAAAAAGTGTAAAAAGAATTTTTATTACTAGTCATTGATAAAATTGAAGTTTTGAAGAATTTATAAACCTTTTAAGTAACATATCCTGCTAAGATATGAATAGCAAAAAAAAAAAAAAAAAAAAAGGGTACCATTCCATTAGCTCCAATCACCGCAAAGCTTGATAGTTGGAGCTCTTTTTAATGTGCCAATAAGGAATTGCAAAGAAGTTGAACGCAGATGCTAAAATTTGGCTAGCTATTGCTAAGATTTGTTAGAATTTCATCTGATGCTGCTCTAATGGAATAGTAGTTCCACCCCCCCACAGAAAAAGGCAAGAAAAAAGCAGCTTCCAGCTAACTGATATAAAAATAAAAAACAAATATGTAAGTTTTATGAATCAGAATGGCTTCAATATTATTTTTTATCATAAAACCTGCTAACATGAACAAACTGGACAAAGTTAAGAATCTAACTTGAACTTCAATTTATTCAAAATGAATAATATCTCTTATTCATAAAAAACTGACAATTCAAAGCCATCTTTTGTAAAATTAAACTTTAAAGGACCTTTAGAATAAATCAATAAAGTAATATGCAGCTGTTTCTTCTAAATAAAAATATTTGCAGACTACAAATTAGACGGAATTTTACGTACTAAAATTTTCATAAAGGATAGTTTTAGGTAATGTATAATATTTTATAAGGTCTCTTCACAATATTGTAAAAATCTAACTATTGAATAATAATTAATAAAAAATAAACGAGCAAACCCTCTATTGAAAAATGAAAAGAGCCCCATTTATTGTTTTCTAACTGAAATTAATTTTTATTTAAAAGCATTAATTTATTTCAATATTTTTATGCAATAAGAAATCATCAAATCCTATAACTATGAAACATTAATATTTTACTGAATAGCTGTAAGTAGTTTTTAAATGCCCAACTATAAATAAAATTTCTACATTTGACGAATGAATTGATCGAAAATTTATCTAAATGATATCTAGTGAAAACATTAAATAATACACATCCATGAAAAAGACTCCATATAATAAAAATGTTCAAGACTCCACATAAACAAAAAGTGAATTCAGTTAATTGCTTAACCATTTAATCTAATAAAAAATAACTCATACCATATTTTTTCTTCATCAGAAAAGAACCAGGCAAGATGAACGTAGATAATAAAAATTGAAGCTAATGAATGAAATAAAATAACGCAGAGTATTATCTGAAAAGTGCTCGTTTGACGAAACGTTCTTTTCCATTTTGCAACAGATGTCATAATTAAACTTTAAACATATTTTGATTATCTACTCGCAGTAATTGCAGCTACAATCAGTCCATGAATGCTGATATTATCAGTTAGATCATCTTATTCACTGAAAGTTTTGGTATCCGGTAGAGAATTTAAATAAAAGGATGTTTTTTTAAAAGTACTACGAAAACAACTACAACAAATAAAAAACATTAAAACTTAAATAGCTAAGCTTATTTCTACAGCAGTATTTTCATTCCCTTTAGAAATTTTCAGCAGAAGTACTGAAATGCTCTGACACAAACCACACATAATAAGTTCTTTTATTCATTAATAATGTAAACAAACTATGGATTTTAACTTAGCGGTATCTATGCTCATTGCAATATTATGCCAATAGATGGCAGCACTAATGAAGCTCAAATGCATAATAAGTTTAAATGCATCTTCACTGACACTCCTTCAGAAAATTATTATGGCTTGCTTTGCGAATACGTAATAAATCAAGTCTTAAAAAATCTGTTTATTAAAATACAGAATTTATTGCTAATATTTAGAAAAATTATTTTAATCCATACATGTAAATATTTTTAACAGTGAGAGTAACAATCTTCCGTTCAGAGATTGATTAATGTACTACGTTAATTCGCTTTGTACATATGGAAGAGTTTTCTGTTTTGTTTATTCATTAAAGTGCGGTAACTACATAATTCCGGTGTAATCCTAAGTCAACGGAACCTTCAAAGCGGAAATCCAAGCTTTTAATGTAAACAAACAAAATAGAAAATTCGTCCCCATTTCGTATGGACGAGTTTTCTGTTTCGTTTATTTACATTAAAAACCTTAACAATCCTACTTCCGGTGTAATTCTAACTCACTGGAATCTTCAAATCGGAAGTCCAAAAGTAATGCAAATAAAGTCAAGGTTTTTAATGTAAATAAACAAAACAGAAAACTCGTCCACAACCGTCACGACGTAGGGGTTTATTCTGGTACCCCCGGTTGGGTAGGGAGACTTTTCCCGTTGTTAACGTGCGGAAAAAGTGACGTCTCCCAACCCAACCGGGGGTACCAGAAAAGACCCAGTAGAATAAATTACACTTGAAAATTCTAAGACAGTATTAGCAAGATGTCGTATTTTACATGGAATAAAAACTTGGTAACTTCCTCTTATCAAAACCGAAGCCACATGATCAGAATAGTGGATACTCAGTAAAGTGACTTCCTACTTTTGAAGAGAGGGGCATTTAGTAATTATTCTCTGGACATCTTAATATATGATAATAGACTACACTATTAGCACAAGATGTTTTAAGATATCTCCACGATGTTGTTCGATATTCTGAATGCCGCACAATATCGCGAAGATATCTGCGTAATATTATTGAAAGTCTTCAGCTGATAGGGTAAATGAGGATTCTATAATGCTTCATAAAATTTTTTAACATAATACAAAGGGGGTGCAAAATGTCGGGCTTACAATAGCAGGTTTTATTTTTACATCTTGGAAAGGACTGTGTAGATCATAACATTTCCACATAGGATTTGATTTGATTTATTAGATGCGAACCCCGTTTATAAGCCCTATCCCAGATAGCAATTTTAGTTTGCAGCAAAGGTGCAGCAATCTTGCTCTGCAAAATCTGCAAGCTTGCAACAAATTTGACATGACAAGAGTGCAAGCTCGAAACAAGCTTGCAGCACGTTAACGTCAGCTTCGAAGTCACCACGCGACGAACTTGCAGCAAGCTTGTCACGTCATACTCATTGCAAACTATAGCAAAAAAACAGAGTACTAACAGAACCCGGAGTAGAACTCGCGACCTACCGCTTCCTAAGCTGAAGCTCTAACCACTCGGCCAGTTAAACGCTGAGAATCGGAGATAGATTTCGCTAATACATCGTTCCATTCGATTCGTATACGATTTATTTTAAACTGTTTTCTTGATTTCATTAATTTTTTGAGTTGAGAATATGATTTGAAGTCAAAGAGAGAGCGATTTTCGCTAATAACTACGTTTTGCTAGTAGAATAAATTATGAAATTAGAGTTCAAAAGTAATTACTTTAAAATGGGACAAAATGTATAAGATTATTTTTCAACAAACATTAACTGTTTTTCAGGTTTAATTTTGTTTATAAACGTTAAAGTTTCAACATTAAGAAAAAGGCGACAAAGTTTTCTTTAAAGTGCGAGTTCTAGTAAAAAGATGGAAAATGTTTCAAAATATTTTTTATAAAAAAGTTAGTTTTTTTCACAAATTATCATTGAGTAATTGAATTAATAAAAAGAAGGACGGTCTATGAGATGCTATTGAAAATCGGATGTTTTTTAAAACAGAGAAATATCTTTCTCTGTTTTAGTGTCTCTTAGTGTGCTCTATCAACTTTGCAGCAAACTTGCTTTGCAATCGTGCTGTGAACTTGTCATGCACAATCACAGCAAGCTTGCATTGCAAGGAGGGATGGCTTTAGTTGTCTATCTTCTCCGTGGCGAACTTGTGGCAAACACGTTTTGCAAGCGAGGCTGTCCATTCTGCATTGTTTGTTTGCAGCAGTTTCGCTTCAAGTTTGACGCGTCAAATTTGCCATGAGAAGATAATATCAAGTAAAACTCAAACTTGCTGCAAACATACGTGCTATCTGGGATAGTGCATTTCCTCAATGAGAGACATTGTAATGGAACCTTTATCAGATCGCTATGTGTCTTTTCTTTCGATTAATAAAAAGTCATGTTTGCATTTTTTCGAGTTCATATAATTTATTTTCTAGGGACACAGAGTTAATTCAACATAGCAAGCGTCATATGTTATTAAATATGGTGAAAATAGGAATTATTTGTTATATTGATTGTGCATATATTTAATTAGAATTCTTTTAAAAGTTTGCGCATGTTCATTGAAGACTATTTGAATAAGCCGAAAGAAAAGAAATATAGAATTGAAAAGCTATAGAGATTCGATTCCATGTATCAGAACATTCTGCTTTTCATTTTCCACTCAACGGACGAATACACACGGAGCTGGCCGTATGGCGACTTCGGAAATGCATTATTCCGCTCGTAGCTAGATTCAAAAAATAAAAAAACGTAGTTTGAAAAAAAATATTTGGATGAATGGCACTCTAAAATCAGCGCTGATACAATTAAAGATTATATGTTCATGCCATTTTCCAGCTTCAAAATGATATTTGGGGCGACTTTAACCCATTAACGCCCAGCGTCCTCATTTGAGTACAGTGAACAAAAGAGTGTGTAGAATCTTTTGGATTTTTGAAAAGGTAACAATGGTTTTAACAATGGTAGATGACATCACGATGAGCATTCCCGCAAATATTCATGCAGCTGCATCTGTTTATAATTTCGTG
The DNA here is from genome assembly GCA_013235015.1 of Araneus ventricosus. Classification (NCBI taxonomy): domain Eukaryota; kingdom Metazoa; phylum Arthropoda; class Arachnida; order Araneae; family Araneidae; genus Araneus; species Araneus ventricosus. Next base: position 43,886 of record BGPR01000060.1, read on the forward strand.
ATTTGCATAGCCGTTTTCAAGCCTCGCAGATGCATTTAGTTTCGCGCAGCTGCATCAAATAAAAACAATTTGAGGAATTACATCTATTCTAATACTTTATTTTAGAGTACTATGTTCACATATGATAATAAATTATTTTGTAAATTTTGAAATTTTGCGTTTCAAAACTCATATCTAATAATGCTGTCTTCAATTGAGGACGTTGGGCAGTTGCAACTTTTATTCAAATTTATATACTTTTATTTTGCACTTTGTGCGTAATGATTGAATTTAAAACTCTTTCAACTATTTTTAAAGCAATTATTCGTATTTTATCTTTTTTCAGGAAAATATAGTAAAATAACCATATGTCGTAAGTTTATTAGAATTGATCAAGCTCGATAATATTTTCTTTCAGAACAAATTGAAACGAATATTGTAGCAATTCTACCGAGCGTTGACGAGTTAACAAATGAAGAAAGATTTTGATGATGAAAGTGCAACTATATCTGCAGTATATGATATAGCAGGTTCATCTGAAATCGAAATTTGAGATAAATTAATGAATATTATCGATTTTGATGAAAATTATGGGGAATTATCTCAATCAGAAATGAAAAGTAAACGAAAAAAGACATAGCATTTAATTAAAAGCATCCCGTTTTAGAGCTATTGACGTGTCTTGTAGTTGTATGCTCACGTGATCCAATATCCTCTCTCCAAACTTCTACATTGCAATAGCGGATGGACGTGTGATGTCGGTAGATTAATGTGCACAAAGTCTGCCTACGCTGCAGATATTTGGTGAAATTGAGCCTCGAAAACACGACTCTCTGGTGGCGAAATAGAGAGTCTACCTGAAGGCCACCACGATCCGTGCGTAGTTTGAGAGGTTATGTTTTTAATTTTGGGAAGTCTTTCGCAGAAATTGTGGTATGCGATGTTCGTTGGGGAAGTTCTTTGATCTACTGTCCTTAATTAAATAATATAAAAAATTGTGCCAGTTTAAGATTAGAAGAAGAATTTATATCCATCATATTGAAATTTTAATAGGTTTTTAAAATATAAGGACGCATTATTAGATGAAAACTGTGAATCACTTAGTTCACCGATAAAACATACATTTTGATATCTGCTGACATTTGCTGCAGTTTCAAAAAATTCACGGAAATAACAAAGAAATTTCACCTTGTCTGCATAATTTAATTCCCTCTTGTCGAGTCTCATGAAATCCTTCGATCTTTTGTCAGGTTTCTCTTCTTCATAGTTTTCTTAGTCTACATCTTTTCTTGTCTTGATTTTTCTATCTAATATATTAAGAAAATAAAAGGAAATGCTAATATTCATTTTTTATTTATTATGAGCCTTTTAATACGACAGTTCAAAATAAATATCTTAATTTCAACTATTCATAAAAGTCATTAAATTACCACATTAAAATCGTATTCTAATATCTGTAATAGTTTCGGATGTTAAGGAATTAGCAATTTTATTCATGATTCATAGCATTACTTCGAATTTCGTTCTATTAAGCAAGCTTTTTTCGCTAATGGACCTTAAAATATACGCCAGGGAAAGCTCAGTTTTGTTTTTTACAGCATTTAAAAATTTGAAACGCAGGCAGCAAAATTATTTGACCTTCTATAAACTAAAAATAAAGAAGATAAAAGTTTTTTCTTTATAAAAACACATTTTTGTTGATATGGTTGATTCATTTATATTCTTTTGGTTATTTATGCTATTTTTGAGATTACAAACGAAGCGAATGATAATAATTTCAAAGGAGTTAACAACTATTACATTTTATTTTTTGAAAACTGTTTGCGCTTTTCTTGTAATTTTGCTTCTTTTTTAAAAACTGTAAATGTAAGATAAAATTGAGAAATAATGCATTTCTGGATATAAATGTTAAAGTTTCCTTCAATGTGGCACAAGGCAACATGGAAGAACACAAAAGAAAAACAGCGACTCTCAGCAAAATAGGCTTCATTAGAAACCGTGTACTAACGGATATTAAATACTTACTAGCTACATGGACTGGCGTTGCACGGGCAATCTTGAATAATGGGATATTCCCGGGCGGAGAGAAGTGACATCACGTGAGGCCTTGGGATCCATATTTTTTCATATGCCCGGTTCTGTTTTTTTTTTCAACAAATATTGTCACTTACTTTCCCCAACAAATGTAAATATTCTTTCAAATCTAGTCTTTTTATTACTAATTTGCATATGCTCGCCTCCGGTTTATTTTTTTACACATATTGTCTCTAACGTAAACGTTATGTTCCCCCCAAAACGTAAAAAATCCTTTGAATCCTATATTGTTTAATTAAAATGTTTAAATCCAACCTTTTAATTACCTTATAGTTAATAACCCAGTGTTTCTCGGAATCCACATTTTTTCATATGCCCGCCTCTGTGTTTTCCTCTACAAATATTGTCACTAAGCTTCCCAAACAAACGTAAATCTCCTTTGAATCCTCTCTTGTTGAATTAAAACTTTCAATTCTGGCCTTTTTACTACCTTTAAACAGTATGGTTTGAATGAAAACGCGAGAATTCTTATGCTTATAAATTAAAACAGATTAGCATGATATTTGTTTCACAAAAGAAAAAATAAAACGAAATAAAAAACAGAAACGATTTAATAGTACACCAAACTGATAAATTAAACACCAGAAACATATATTTTCGTCTTGTCCGTATTTGAATAATAATGAAAAAAAAAAAAAAACCGGATAAAAATGAATAAATATTTTCCCCCAACAAACGTAAATGTTGCGAAACACCGTACGCCAAAAATAAAAGAAAAATGCAGCAAAACGATTTTTTTCAATTGTTAATAAATCGAAACACAGAAGCTCGCTCAAAAAGAAATACCAACTTCCGTTAAATAAATAAAAAAAAAATGCAACACCGGATGCGAAAACTAATAATAGGGAAAAGCCAGCGGGAGTGGCCTCACCTGAACTTTCTCGTATACTTCTCAAACATTTGTCATTTCCCTCCCCCTGCGTGGATAAAAAATTCGAACCTACTGTAACCCAGAATTCAATGACTATCAGAAGGTTTTTCATTGTAGATTATAGTGATAAGTAAAATATTTAGGTGAAGAATCATATTGAAAGAAATGCGTATGTATTAAAACTTAGCAATATTTATTTTTTTTTTTATCAAACTCTAGCAATGCAAACTCAGCGTGCGGAGAAGAAAACAGGAGCAAATGACCTAGTTCCGTTATCGCAGAATAGCTTGCGCATGCGCAGAGATTGCTTCCAGTACGTAAGTAAAACAAGGAAAAAGTGACGTAATTCTTCGCGTGCACAGAGATTGCTACTAGTACGCATGCGTATGGAGAATCGGATTAGAAAAATTAATTATGCAACTTGAACGCTTTTTTCTTAACCGATTGAAACGAAATTTGGGCGCAGATCTATAATTAATGTTAGCTACTATCATTCCAATTTTTATTTATCTAAGCCAAAAAGTTTAGGAGATATAATTTTTACAAGTATGCGATTATACAGACCGACAGACAGTCAACCCTTTGACGGATTTGGCCCAAAATTTTATATGGACCTACATTCATGATGATAAAACAGTGTACCAAATTTTATTCATCTAGCTATTCAAGTTTTTGAGTTATAGTGTTCACATGAACGCGGACAGACAGAAAGACTGACTTCCCGTAGACGGATTTTGTCCAAAATTTGGAAGAAGCCTACAAATTATGTGTAAAGATCACATACCAAATTTCATCCCTGTATCTCTAGTAGTTTTCGAGTAATCGTGTTCACAGATACACAGACATACAGACATAATTCCAAAATTGTGTTTTTTGGACTCAGGGAGGTCTAAAACGTGGAGATTCGTCAAAATCTCGAGTTAGAATTTTTCGACGATTACAGTACTTTCTCTTTGTATATTTCGTATACGAGAAAGTAAAAAAGAATCCGCCGTGAATGAATTCACCATGCTGCCAATAGATGGCAGCACATCAATTCATTTATTTTGACGTTTTTAATTAATATCTTTTGAACTAATTATAATTTCGGAATTTAAATAGTCGAAATGGATTCCTTGGATTATTTTCTAACTTTTGGTACTTACGGCTAGTTTCAGGATTCAGTGGTTCGTGAGAAGGTAGAAGGACATACATACATATATACGTCTGTTGACGTTTGAATTTTAATAGGATAGATTGTCTTTCATATTTTCAACAATAAGGAGTAAACAAGGAATTTTATAAATATTTTTGAATGATGAAAATTTTCAGACGTTTCATATAATTCATTCGGTTTTAATAGTTTGTTCTATTTTATTTGGGAAATAAGTTATTCTTTTTCATATTTTTAGGCAATTTAAACCTGGGCATACAAAAAAGTTTTTAATTAAATTAGCACAAGTAAGGGTTTAGAAATATACATCTCAAAAAATCATTCTATAAAATATATTCTTCAAATCGAAAGCCATCTAAGCTTTCGAGGAAATGGCTTAAACTCAAATTTATAAACCATTTTTCTCTTTAGTTGACGAAAGCTAATTGTCAGCAAGAAAATATTCAACGTTTCGTACTTAAAATGTACATAAATAACGCTCTTTTAGATTAAGTTCCATCGACTTTAAATCACTTTCAGATTTCCATTAGAAAATACAACTCTATAAAATATTGACTAATAATTTTCCAACAAATCATTGAATAATATTTTCAGTTGTGTAGATTCATTGGCGCTCTCTCTTGTTGTTAGGAGGAATTGAAACATGCCTGCCAATTTGATTGGCTTTTGTAAACTGTAGAATGAGCAGCAACTTACAACTGTTTGTTTTGATTGGATTAAACTTTTTCAATGACTACACAGAAATACCTTTTGGATTCAGTGCAAAAATACAAATGAAACATTTAACCTAAGATAGTGCAATTCCTTAATTTTATTATTTTTTACTGTGTCGCATACACTCACCCGAAAATTTGACAACATTTAAACCTTTTTATCAAAAAAGAAGGAATAAAAATTAATAAAAGTAATTCATTATACATGGATCTTACTTTTTTAGAAACTTCTTTTAATTTTTTTCAGAAATAATAGGAATTTTAGTATAAAATACGATGCATGCCTAATGTGAAGCAAGCTCAATCCAATGATTGAAAAATCTCGACTTCGGTAAAGAGAAAATATTAAGATAAGAATATTATTTAATCATATTATTTAAGGTTATTATTTAATCATATTATTTAGGTAACCGTTCGATAAATGTTGAATGGTGTCAGTTTTATACGGATGCGACAAGAATTACATGAATTAGACGCGGCAACGCACTTTCTTGAGGTTTTTGATAGGTATGAATGGCATGAATAGGTATCGTTCTGATAGGTATTACTAGCGCGTATATGAATGTTCACTCTTTTTAGAACTAGTGGGACTTCGTTCGTGGGACACGTTCTCTGTCACGACTCACGCCTGAGATTCGAACCTTGTATCTAAATAGATGAACCCTTTTCTGCCATCTCTTAACTACAGTAGAGAAGGGGTAATCTAATTAGAGAATATTGCAATATGAATCGTATTTGATTCATACGGCGATTAGCGTGTTAATTTATTTAATGGAAATAAGTACTGTTATGCAGGGGAGCGGCATTAAATATATATATAATTCTAAAACTTAATCGCAAAGAATGGTACTTATTAATCAAGGACTCTCCGAGCCTGACCCTGAAAATGATTTTGAAAATCTTATACATGGCATTTGAGTTTTCAGATTTTACAGTACTAAAGCAAGATATGACCCTGATGCGCCAAAAATCATAAACACAAATTATAATGCAGCATATAGGAGATATTATGGTATGCAAATAATTTGTCAATCTGAAGAGTAAAGCCACCGTTGGAAAGATTGAAAGTAAATATTATAATTTTAAGTGAGAGGATCTAGTTCAGTTTCTTTCATGTTTCACAAAGGGGAACGCTAATTCAAGGTTTGCCAGTAGTACTATAAACAGGCAGGACCAGCAGATACATGGATACATAGCACAGATGAAAGATAAAGGCCTTTAACCATTTAAATGGTTTGCCCGTACGTCGTACGTGCATCAAATTATCGCAATTTTAAACTTATAATCAAAAACAAAGACATTCACATACGTCATAGTTCGATACAAAAATTACGTGGACTTCATAAACATTTCAACTGTCCTTCAGGTTCTCCATTTAATTAAAATATCAAAGCATTCCCAAATTAGAAGATGTCATCTAATTAAATAATTAAGAAAACAAACCAATTAAGGGGTTAAATGATACTTATTGTTTGTTAACCAAAATTAGTGGTCCGAATATGAAACATTGGACAATAACCAAGAAAAGAAAGTACTAAGTGTTACAGACGCAACTTATCATCATTTATTTGCATGTAACGACAACAAAAGACAAAAGTTCGAACTGCTTGGGTCGTTTTTGCTTTAACTTGCGCAATCAAATACCTATTCTCTCAGTTCTTTAAATGTCTAGTAAATGCACTGTTCTCTCGACCAGGTCAACAAAATTCGTCTGTTGGAATGTTAGTTTAGAAACTATTATTATTATTGTTTATTAGTTAGAATATTAGTTTTGTATGTGAAAAAGTATTGCCTTTTTGTGAGAACATGAGACTTCAAAAAATATTTTGGTTTAAAATATTATAATGTAGTTTCAAATAAATTTAGTCACCATTATTTAATCGTCTTACTATCCTGACGTTGGGTAGTAGAGAAGTTTGAAGGGTGGGTGCTGCTGCATTAATTGCTAGATTAACATCCTGTCTTGAAGCTCCATAAAGACTATTTTGGGACAGATCTCGTTATTTTGAACCGTGGTAAGATAATGAGGACGATACTTGAACTGGCTACCCCATCTAAACTTCCGCAGCTTGATCCTCAACAGATATGACGTGCAGCAAATCCGTTAATATGGAGGTACTTTGGTAGAATCGGGTCTCAAACACACGATTATCAGGTGCCGAAACGAGACTCGGCCACCATGGACTTGCAGACTTAGGTGTCGTCTTAGACATTTGATCACAGCTCAAAACTGCGATGGTCGCCTTTAATAGTCTTTCACGTTAATAATAATATGCTGCTTTGAACATAAACGTATTCCAATTAATCAATCAAATCAGCAAATCAATTAGATGATTATTCTCAGGTTACTCATGTAGGACATAATTTAATGCTTGAAATGAGTGCTATGAAAATATATCAAACAGGTGGCTCCCAGATGGACACAGTCAGCTAGTCAAATAAACTAAGGCAGTCGGCCATTTAAGAAGTGGGAAAAACGACGCACACGCTTTAAACTCACATTAAACAGGCTATTATTCCTTTGCAATAAATATTTTCTCAGCACTTAATTTCAATGGATCCAATAAGCATAGCCAGATTTACGTATTTATAATCAGGTTTCTTAAGTATTAATAAAAATACTATTTATAAAAAATATTATGGGAGTATCACTTTCTGAAGCTCCAAATTCATGAAAATCAACTTGTTTGGTCAATGAATCGGGATGAGGTTTTTTTTTATTAATAATATCAATTTCTGTTCCAACTAAAATAAATATGGTATTGGATAGGGGTTGTTAATTATGAAACGTTCATTGCAAGGTAGGTGCCCAATGTTAAAATTTTGAATAATATATATAAATTATTAAATAAATACTGGGTACTGAAATATAAAACACAATAATATGCAATTCTAGCTACACTCATATAAATCACCTACCTTTGCAGACCTGAAAAACTTGGCCGCCAAATTAAATTGCTGAAAACACTTTAGTACATTTCAAATTGTGAGATCAAATTAGAGAAATTAAAACAGAGTCAAAAAATTTTTAATTTAAAAAATTTTCATTTTTATAAAATTTAAATTAGAATATCACTGCCAACTGATATTAGAAAAATAGAAAGTAACAAAATTGAACTGATGCACATTACCCATATTATATATATTTTTAAGCACAATATTTATCAAATTAATAAATGTAAAAGATGTCCTTTTACAATGGCCATTATAAAATATGTTTACATTGTACCAGAGTTAAGACAAACTACATTGAATCATCTCTTGATCTACTGAAATTATTCTCTTCCATTATTTTCACATTTCACCAATAATTCTGTGATATTCTTGAATTAGCGGAAGCACTTATGTGATAACTGATCACCTGCATTCGATCTAAACTTGGAAAACCAAGTTTACTTTCTACGAATTTACTCGAAACACGTACTTGCACACACAGTTCGCAGCACAAAATTTTCAGATTTCACCGCTAATTGTAGAACATCAGAGATGAAGCGACAGATACAGCAAACCTTGTAGTTAAACTGTGGAGATTAAGCTGTACTCTTTATGCGCACAAAAAATTTTAGCAGAACTTCCATCAAAATTCACATACGTATAAAAAACGATTATTACGAGTAGCAGGCTGTTCAGAAGTATAATTGGTGTACTGCAGTCCAGGCTTTTCTAATGGAGAGTAGTGTAACTTGTTCCAATGAAAGATCCCTCATTCAAACTTTTTTTGGAAAACGTAAATCCACAGCCATTTTGCACAATTCCTCTCGAGACGAACGCAAAAATGAATAAAAAGAAAGGATTCAATATTTTTTGATTAACGGAAAAATAACTCAGGGGCAAGCCCCCAGAGGCCCAACGGCACTGGGGCCCGCAGCTGCAAAAAACATCCGACCACTCGTTCAGTCAAGCACAAAAAGAATTCAAATTCATAACGGAAAATACCTCCAGCCAGAGACGCCAAAGCCTGATAACGCCAAAATTCCTACGCGTACCAAGATGGCGAGTAAATAGTCCCGTTGAAAAATTTGATTTAAAAATTAATAAAGTTGATACAGTAATAGAAAATACAACAACAGTTAAGACAATTAATATTTAAGTGGAATACAAAGTAAATAATTAAGAAAAATTTAGATAATTAATGAAACTGCTAAAAATTACCGTTTGAATTTCAAAAGTTGTCAGAAATGCCACACGAGATGAAAGAAACTTTGGTGGCGAAGATTTAAATAATTAAAAATACTGATAAAACCGAAAAATGATGTAGATGCAATTTTTGCAATCTAACATATGGTCTACAAGATTTAGCTTTTGTAAAGATTTTTTCAATCACTTGAAGTTGCTGATATTCTTGAACCTTTTTATCTATATAATATGACTTTATATTTTAGTATAAACTACTGAATTGATAACCTGTTTGAAACTATGCGGTTATTTGATGGTAATATGAAGATCTAATTTTTTGTTACGTTTGCGCAAGTTAACGATTAATAACAAACAGTTGAAAATGCAACTTAATCATAATAAAAGTATACATAAGTATATTTACATATGCGAGTCTGTTAACTAAAAGAATAGAAAAATATGGAAACTATTTAAATACTAGAAGATATGTGTCCGTCTAAGACGGGCTTTTAGCCTGTAAACCATATCTCAGAACTGATTGTAAAAGATTTAGTCACGAAAGATGTAATACAAAATTTCATGCACATTGGAAGAGTGCTTAAGAAATAAATGAAAAAAAAAGATGAAAAACAGGATTGATGAATCACTTGGTACTAACTTTCGTTTAGTTAAAAACTTTACTTTTAACGATTACTTTCGTTTTATCCGAATAAAAATAATGTAAAATCCACTAACAAAAGAAAATGCATTACCAAATAGCTACTAATAACCAAAGGGAAGGGCTGTGTTGGAGCTCTACGGCAGACCGCTGGACCTAGATCTACGAAATTTGACACAAACAAACTTTGGAGGATGGGAATGTGAATTTCGGAGCCCTTTTTTCGAACTTATGATTAATTAAAAATTATGCAGAATTTTGATGTTTTTCTCAATAACTTCCGAATATCTTACAGCTCAAAAATGATTTTTATGCCATCTGAAAGTACAAAAAGGACCCTTTAATTATATCAATTAAATTGCTTTACAATTTTTCTCTAATTTTAATAAATTTAAAAAATATTTTTTGGCATAATTTACAATACTTTTCAATATTGAAACGCAATTCCATCCGTTTTCATTGTTTAAGGAAATATTTAAATGCGTGTTTCTCTTTCATTGTTGAAAGCTATGGTAATATTCTTATACAATCATCCGATTTGCTCGTTCAATAATGGCGTAGACAAAAGGGGCGGTGTTATTTTAAGCTCCGCCCAGCGTTAGGGACATCTCTGGACAATTCTATTATAGATAAAAGAAAGGTTGAGTGGATATTTTTTGAAGTTTATATTATTTATGTTTTATTTAGTGTTTAAATTAAATTTTGAGGATAGTTCACTATTTTTGCCAGCCAAGCTGTGGTTTCTTGCTTTTGAATTGACAATATAACCTTTTTCTTTGCTACACAATTCAAACTTCCAATGCTCCGAATTATTAAAGTTAAGATAATTGACATTCAACTTGTGATGTTCAAATAAAGTGAAAGTGTTTACAAATAAAGTGAATTCACTGAAAAAGAAGAAAAATCACTTTTCTATTGCTAAGGATACCCACTAACATTAAGTTCGATTCTGTCTAAGGAACTTTACCGATTACACTAATCTGTATAAACAAAGGATAAAATTTTTAAATAGCAAAAAATAAAAAATGATTTTTGGTGTTTCATATTTATCGATAATTATTCGACTGATCGAAATAATTTCAAATGCTATAAGATATATAAAAATAAAGATCAAAAGAAAATAAAATTATAGGAAACACAGTGAAGAAAATTGCCATAGAAGACAAAAAATGAAACAAGGAAAATTGACGTCTCCACGAAAATCAATCAATCATTCGAATCAATCAATTCAAATCAATGAATTTAATTAAAAACAGTTTTAAACCACATTTTTATTATTATACTAACAATATACATTTTTTATTTAAATTATTTTTCACTTTTTAAATTTTTCTTAAACTCACCGCCAAGTGGCTCCACTCATATGGAATCAACATTTGATTTCATTAATAATTAACTGATAAGTAATTTCTTAAAATATTAAAATAATGTATGTGGTATCCCGAAAGTTGTTTTCCCTCCAGTATAGTTTAGATCCACCGATTGGCAACTCTCTAGGAGCTGACGTCAAGCGACACGACTGAAACTTTTGCTGGCGACAGACATTGTTATGCGATTGCAAGTAATGGAACATGCCGCTCTGAACTGCCTGCAATATAATATTACTTCATGTAAAGGCATTAACCGCCCTCCTGATTCTTTTACTTTATCCCTTTCTTTTTATGTTTTGTGCCATCCAAGTGTTCGTCTTCCTAAGCGTTCTATTAAATGTTTAAAATACCAAACCTGCGTGTTTTCGTCTTAATTCAACCCACATGGGAGTTAGGCTTCCATCCTACATATATTGTCACCTAGAATACACAAATATACAGAAATTCAATACTTTAGCCCATCTGTAAGTGAGTGAAAAATCGATTACAAAATTCGATCTTTACAAACATGAAGCAAGTTAAATGAAAATGTTTAAGAAAGAGCAGGAATTTTCTTGTGGGTCGTCTGTCATAAAGCGGATTATTGCTGCTTCGATTTTGGATGGTAAATTATGCATACTTAGGTGCGGTTTTCGATAGTGAACCCGAAATCCATGAAACGGTGGTCGGTTCTTAACCCTATGACTGATGAAATTTTAAATTACTATTTAGATGCAACATTTAAAAATTCAAAGTTTCAAATACCGTTGAACCAAGCGAATTGTTATTTACATGCAAAGCTTTACTAGTATAATCTGATTCGACGTTTTAAAAGTACTAAGTAAATCAATTAGCTTGCGAAAATCGCAGGATGCAGCAGAAAATAGACTTGCTTCCAACCCGCGGAAATCGAGGGGTAAATAGACAGAGGGTTAATGAGGAACTACAGCATTTTTTAAAAACATGTGAAAGACATCCGTATTTGTAGAAAAAATCATTCTAATTTCAAATATGCAAGTGAAATTTTACATAAAAATTTATTTATTTAAATATTGAGAGCGAAAAATGCACTGAAATAGTAAGAATCACGATGCAATCCGAAACGCACTCTCATTGGCCGAGTAGATTTTGACGCCACAGTTGCCTCCCTTCGCATACTTCTCTTCCGCTACTTTTGTGCCCTGCTTTGAATCAAGGCTTTTGTACCAGCTAATATTTTAAAAGTGAAGTTTTTGGCTTTTTTACTATTCAACCTCGCCCTTTATTTGAAAATGCCTTGAAAGAATGTGTATCTCTCTGAATGCAAAAGATTTTCCAACAATCAGCACTCAAATGTGACACACTCTTCTTAGTATTTTTATGAATCTCTTTGAAAGCTTCGGAACAAAGCAAGCTACTCACTTTCTATCAGTAAAACCCTGATCGCTTACTTATTTTATTACAAGGGAAGTAACACACATGTTTTGTTAGTACATGTGTTTGTAATCATTCCGTTCCGACAAAGAAACTGGACACAAAACGCCGGCTCGTCAATTATCTAATAAGAAAAGTTGTTTTGACCTTCCCTTGAATTCATTCAGTAACCGGAACAAAGCTCTGTAGTATACAGCCTTATGAAAAACGAATAGGTTTTCGAAAGCATCAAGCAACAATAAATTGAAGAGGGGCCCTCGGACATTCCGAGAAGACGCCGCGATTTCTGTTGCACAAGAAAGAACGAAAAGATAAGAACCTGATTTTGCATGATGTATTAAATTTCGTAGCCTACAGAAAAAAAAAGATCAGGAATATATTTATTTCAGAAGTTCCGTTCAAAATAACTTCAAGTACGGCACACCTGTGCCTTTGACAAATTAATTTTATTTTATATAGTTTTATTTTACTACGCTTTATTTTACTATATATATTATTTCCTTTGTACAAGTATTAATTTTAAAATACTAGTTTATACTAATTAATATAAAATCTGGTAAAAATAGCTGATATAAAGAAATACACTAAAAAATTAAAATTAATAAAACTGTAACAACTTTCGTAAATTGCAAAAAAAGAAGAAAAGAAAAGATACGAGCGAAGTATTTGTAAGTAGTAAGCCTTTTTTACTGCAAAGTAAGCTTTTTTCATTATGTTAGTTAATTTTTGAATTATATAAAAAAACTATATAAACTTATAATAATCTTCAAACCAGACCAAATGCGACTGATCTAGGAATTTAAGTGCTGTCATCTACAAACTCGAGATGCACGATGAGATAAATTTATCCCACCTTTTCTTAACTATAATAATTGATGAGCAAACTAACTTTTTGAAGACTAATTTTGATTTTAATACATTCATTGAATATAAAGAATTTATTTTGTATCAAAAATTAATTCTGCGAATTATTTTGTTGAACTACAAAAGAAAACGAATTTCATTACCAAAAAATCGTGAATTTAAACTAATCTTTAAGATATTCTTATTAATTTTCAATAGTACTGTAATTTTTTAAAATATATAAGAAACATTCGAATATCCATTGAAAAAAATTATGCAATAAAATATCAAGAGCAAGTTTTTTTTTAAAAAAAGATTCTTAAAGAAGGTGAGATATTCTATATTTTTACCTTTGAGGGGCCATGGCACCTCAAAGGGTAAAAAAATAAATTCCATGTAATCAAACGGGAAAAAACTAATTAAATTTAACTATTTGCTTTAAAATATCCTTTTTTTGCTGCTAACCTCACCTTCTACTTCTTTTAAAAACAAAAAAGATATCGAATTCTGAATTTACTGTGCTTCAGGATATACAATTTTAATAGATATAATATAGATTAATAACTCACATCAAAATGTTCTCCACAGGCATGACGAATGCTGCTTGCTGATAATTCCAGATTAAGCTTCGGATAAAAAATAAAAAAAAAATGCTTAAGTTCCCCATTGCATGCAACGTTATCATTGGTACACTGATTATAAGTTTACATTAAGGCATATAAAAAAATTAAGTGTTTTTAAAAACTAGATGCATTTTGTTCTAATAAAAAAATATTATCACGAATACTAAAGGGATTTTTTTGGAGTGTTGCAAGGCTATGATCAATACATAAATTATTATGTGAAGTCTGTCCTATAATTAGGATAATGTAATCGATAATTTTTTTCTTGCAGATTCAGCTTGGGCGTCACGTAGTATAGCGTACAATGGGTATGGGTGCGTGTCTTCTGGTGGGGTGACTTCCTACTATTCATCAGTCTACATCTAGAGCACTCTCATAATGGCTATCGAGATTTTATATTATTCCTCTTTTGTCTATGATAGGCATACTTCTGATTATGTAAGACTACGGCGAAATAGATGTAAAAAAATCCGCCGTGAAGATCTTATTTATGCAAAATTTTATAAGACGGAAAAATATCTGCATTGGGCAAGAACGGAATATTTCAAGTATACGAGTATAATGGTGTGATATTTAAAGAAAGGGATAGAATCTGGTACAAATTGAAAAGGCCGTCAGTTTCAAAGATTTTCTTCGATTATTTAATTGATGTTTCAAAGATTGAAGAACATCTGATCTGAAAATTTTGAAAAGACCGATGTTCCTGAATCCAGCTTTCGCTGATTTCCAGGGATTTTTAAAGATAAATATGTTCTCAGAGATTACAAAAAACAGTGGTATGTAGTCTTTCAAAATATTTTTCATATTTTAAAAACTTAATATTAATTGAATTTAGTTTGGTTTGGTTTTCATATTAATTATTGAACACAGTGTCAGTGTTTATTACTATAGATACAATTTATGTATGATTATGGGAGCATTAGATTATAACAATTTAGTTTCATTTAGTTTAGAGTATAATAATTATGGATTATTTATTTACAAAATAATAATTTTAGTAAATTATCCCAAATTAAATTCTAGCAATTATCTGAATATTTGTAATGAAATATTCTATTCGAAAAATATTCGATTCAATCATATTTTCGATGAAAATATTTGATGCAAATAAAAAAAGATAGCTGAATGGTGCAAATTTATTTGTTTTTTGAGCAATAAAAACTAAAATATATGTTAATCAGAAAGAAAATAACTACTGTGAGGTGCAGAATCTGCCATCTAAGATTATAAATATTACGAGATGTCGGTATATGTTCGATTTCAGAGTTTATGTTTCACGAATATTTTCCAATGCTATATTTATATAATGGAGATGATCTTTCTTACTATTCAGTTCAAATAGGATCATCAATTTGGTGACGAACAACTGAAATAGTCATCGAAACTATTTTTATATGAAGTGAAATTTAGTTTTAGGGAGATCAAATTCAGATTTCATTAAGAGTGTTAGTAACTGTGGTTTCTTGATATTAAGATTTCAGAACATTAAATCAAAACACTGGACAAATATATTGATCGATTCGTTAGATTAACGTCCCGTTTTAAGGCTACACGTGGTATATTTTGAAAAAGATCTAGTAATTTGGAATCATGCTCTGTTAACGAGACTGGATAAATATATCTTCCGGCTCCAAATACAGTAAAACCCCGACAAACTCGGGCTAATCAAAACCTGGGTTATCCGAAATGCCTCTGAAATCGCAAATTCAGAAAACAAGTGCTGTACTGTTCGTAAATAATCGCGAAGGCGAGATATTTTGCAGCAATATCCCCACTTTTTTCTTTTAAGCCGGCCCCCCCCCCCCAAGGTCAGTGATTGATTGACACCCTCATTGGCCCAGACTAGCCGAAAGATTGTAAGGCCCAACACGGGCCAGTGGGGAAAATAGACGATCACTGACAGCAACAAATGGCCATGGGCTCTCCAGCCCCTAAGGGCAAGGAGAACACCCTTAGTTCAAATACAGGTTTCACACAACCTCAATCAATCCGTTGCCTCCCCTAAATATATACAAACTACACCCATTAACATGGGTGGGAATAAATTCCACAATATAATTACAGAACATTTCCCCCCTTTTTAACACAATGTTGGCAAACAAAGCAATACAATTAAAGGCACTATTAAAATTCCATACAAATAAGGAGAAAAGAGAATAAAAAGGATTAATTTTAGAATGGTAAAATTAGAATGCTATCATTAGAATTCTAAAATTAGAATGCTAGAATGCCAGTGATTAATATTAGAATGCTAAAATTAAAATTAATAGGTATTAAGAATATTAATTACGAACTCAACGGTACGAATATTGCGCTCGATGGAGGGTTAACTTTAACAAAGAACATGAGTGTAGCCTACAAAGAGAGTTTGAATTCGTTTTACACTCAAAACATTTCAGAATTACATAATGCAATTAGATACAAAATACTAATAGATGTTCATGGCTTAACCGAAAGAATTGTTTTCCGAAACATCTCCCCATTTAGTTCGGTTAACCGGGGTTGTACTGTATACTATTATTACAGATAAACTAAAATTACAGTTATGTTACTGATATATTTCTTAAAATATTTCTTCGAGAGTTAAAAAACAATGCCAGTTTTTTTAAAGTTATCCAATTTAATCATTTTTTAGTGGACGAAATATTATCATTTACTGATTATCATAGAAGGTTGCGCGTCGAGTGATACTACATTACAAAACACTTGCTGTGGAGAATCATCGATTCACTGAAAGATCAATTATGAAGATGGAAAAGGAAAATAATACGTTTCCTTTCATTTACGTGTTGGGTATTGGTTTTCGATAAAGAGAACAATTCAGATATGATACCTGACAAGATGAATGCATGATAACAACCCATAAATTGAATAAAAACACTTCCGTGTTTGAATATATGATTATATTTACCGTTACGAGAATGGGCAAAATATGCATCTGCGCAGTGGGCCATCAGCTGATTCGCTCCCGCAAAGCTACTTACTAAAATGCGCACCAATTATGATGGATTTGACCTATTTTAGTATTCTTTTTCCCAAGTAGCTGGAAAGCATCATCACAGGACCATTCCTTGTTTACAAGGTAAAGACGTAGTTAAAAGAAGGCCTCAACTTCAAGAAGTCTTGGGGACATTCAACCAGCGACCCAGCTGAAAATTTGTATTAAGTTAATACAATATGAGACTATCTAGGGCAACTTTTTCTAGTTTGTTTATTTGCTTAAGTATATTTATTGTAGTAGGCAGTTTCTTGCCGGATAAGATAAAATTTCCAAAAGACTACAAGGAGCTTACGACCAAGGAATTAGGTTGGTTGTATACCTGTATTCAGAACTTTGAAAGGATGTACGAAAATTTAGCAAGGCCAAGGTAAAATATTTTTCAAAAAAGAAATTTCTGTAAACCTTATGGGATTTTATAAGGTGTTTGTAGAAAACTGACTAAGATTTTGTTTTCTTTTTTGTTTGAAAATATGACGCGTCTTTAGTAATTTCAGAGTTCAAGTAAGTCTTTGAAATGAAGCAATCAATATGGAAAATAAGGTTTTACACGGAAGTCTATATTTAAAAAATGAAATCATATTTTCATATCTAAAAAAACATGGCTCAATATTTAAAGTGGCATACACAATTACACTGTATTATTTTCACAATGCAAATATTGTAAGAAGATAATTTTTTTCAAGTAGTTTTACTTTCGTTTTTATTAATATTAAGTTTTATTTTTTTAAATTTACTTTTGTCTGTGTTTTTAAATTGAAATGTAATAACACCCTAAAATTTTTCATGAGGAATATATATTTTTTTAAAAAAGTTAACAAACTTTACTCTTATATCTTGAAACGAATAAACTCTACAATGCTTTCAAAATTAATTTTAAAGCACAGTAATTTAAATTAAAACATTTTTCCTTAAGCCACAGAACTAATTTTTTACACAAGTATTATTTTATTAGAATAATTAATTTATATTTTTACTTAATTTCAGATTTGGGCGAAGCACTATGTACTCCTCTGAGGATTTTTTGAAGGTAAGAAAAAAAATAACATTTCACAACATTCTTATTTCTTAAGTAGAACTCTGGTTTTTTCTTGATGTTGAACATTTTAAAACCTTTTGGAATTTTACTTCATGCTAAACAAAAATGAATATTTGCTTAAAAGATGCCAGTTTATTATTATTATTATTATTACACGGCTTAGCCGTTCTATGCATTTCAAATTCAAGAAGTCATATTGGATTTTATATCCTACAAAAACTGATTAAACTCCAAGGTTTATACATATGTACTTTCTGAAATTTTTATAAAGACCAGCAGATTGTTACCACTGTTAATACCTAAACCAAGTGAACTATAAATATTATTATTATAGTTAGCTCATTAAAAAATAATCTGCAGTTAAAAATATTACAATTAGTTTTAAAAAATGGAAATAATAGCAAATTGATTTAATAAGTGACGGAAGAAAACTCAGTATAGTCATAATTTGCATAATCTATACTTATAAAAGGCAATGTTTGCGTGTGCATGTGTGTGTATGTGCGATGTCCAGACGGATCTATCGCACTTACAGCTATGAAATTTGGTACACAGGTAGTCGTAATGGTGACTCAATGCACCCCGAAGTCAGTATTTTAAAATTTAATCTATAAATTTTTTTATTTAATTTTTTGTGTTGTTTTGGGTCATTTTTGGCACGTTTACGGCTGTAGTATTTTTTCTAATGATCGTTGAAAAACAATCAATGTACCATCAGATAGAACAAACAATTTTCGTTTTAATGAAGTTTGTTTTGAATTTCCAACATAATTTACTGAATTTTGAGAAATTTTTAAATAATAGTCACTTTTCATTTATATTTTTAACTTTCAAATCTTATTTTCTTGCATCCGACGTTCTAATAACGTTATCATTTTCAATTTTTTTTAGGTATAAACCGGAATATTTATCCCTGTTTTAAAACAAGAATGGTTAAAATATCTTTTATCTCCGATTTTCGATGAATTTTGTTATTGATCAGTTCAAAACATTCTCTCACATATTCGAATCGACGAAGCTTTCGTCCGACCCAAGGTTACTCACAGTTTCTAGAATGCATTTCTACTATCCGATTGGCTGGCTGTACCAAGCGAAAATCACGTCATACTCTCGATCATTTTATTGCGTCTGCTAATCTTAGTTACTTCATTTTACTGATCCAAGAATCATTTGATTTATTTGTTTTATACTTTTGATAGTCGTGCATACATGCTGATATCTTTAGTTAAAAGAACACGTTATATATATATATATATATATCAATGTCATGAAAATCAATAAATGTTGAAATAAAATGGAGAGACTGTAGTTAATCGGTAAAAGCGTATAGATGCTCATCAGGGTAAGTAAAATATATACGAACCGCTAAAAAATTAGTAAAATCATAATGTTTTCTTCGAACAGTGCTGGCATAAAGCTAAAAAAAGCTTATTGCGCATTCGTTGCGTTTGTGTTATATATTTCTATATTTTTTTATCTCCCCCCTTTTATATACATATTCCCTTTTGTTTATTTTCTCTCTATAAGAACTCTCGGCTTTTTCTTACCGCAGATTTTTTTTCTTGACATTTTGTTTTATGAATGTTTATGTTGTATATGTTGCTTTTACAATTATGCTATGATTGTTTCTTATTTGTTATATGTATATAAAATTGATTTCGTTTTCAAAAGTTTGGACTTTTTTTATTTTGTTGAAGTCATTATGCCACGGGCAACGCCATGCGCGTACTGCTAGTTATCATATAAGGAAAAAAAAAAGTAAAGTTACGATGGTAAATAAAAGCATTTAGTTGAGATCTTGTGAATATTACAATACTTATTATATAACAGATTGATATATTTGCAGGATCTTCATCCTTCAAACATATCAGTTTGTTATAGTCAAGATGTCAAATAACCAGTTTTTTTAATAATCTATTTTATCTTCTAGTTAAATTTCATTTTTTTAAATTTTAAAATTAATTTAGTGATATAATTAGATTAAAAAGTTTGTAATTACTGATCCAATTTATTTTTTAAACTAAACTCATTTAATTTTTTGCTGCTTCTGAAGAAGATCATGCGGAAATGCGCATTTTTTATTAACTCATATTTGCTTTTGCTTCCATATATTTTACAGTTTGCTTATGTATTCAATTAAATTTGTTTATATATTTGTAATAAATAGAAAATGAATACTTTAAAACACATCAATGATTATTAGTTCTCATAAGTAGAGAAATAAGAAGGAAAGTAACTGATAACTAAAAGGTCGAAGGAAAACTTAACCACATTCAGATGAGTTTTAAACTTTGTATTATATGATGGGTTCAGAAGTCAATCAGTGTAAGTCAGCTCAGCTTTTCCTGAAAATAACTTGCGTATTGTAAGCGCTTTTTCATTGTTAAAATTTTCAGTTGCCAAAGTATTCAAGTCGTGTTCACTTTAGTCGTGGCCCAACAGCTAATTTCTAAACCGTTAGAGATAGACATATACTTGCAAATGGAAAAATGCTTTAAATAACGTCAAGAGTTATATCTTATGTTGTTTGAGTCAATAAATGTACCGTTAAAAGAATTAAGAAGCCTACATTTTTATACAGCCTCCCGGTCCTATCAGCCAAATTTAGCAAAATATTCCTGACACACGCACATTTTTTTTAAAAAAGTTTAAATCTTCTGCGGCTAAAACTGGCCGAGTTATGAAGCTTTTAGTTTAATCATTTTAACCATTCAACAGCCGCTTCAAGCAAGCGCCGTGCGCTGATTAACGGAAACGGCTATGGAAATGGTCTAAAATTGTCTAAAACAACGTTATTCAAAGTTTCATAACTTAGTTTAGTTAGCTTTCATAACTTAGTTAGTTTTAGTCTCACAAAAGTGGAGCTTTTTTGATTCCTAAAAGAGCTTTGTCACCTAAAAGAAATGAAGTAAGAATAGTTTCTTTCGACCAAAAGATTGAAAGATTATATATGCAGTAGAAAGACAAGTACTGGAAGATAAGGTTAAGGTTGAGCATAAAATAGCTAAGATACTGCAAAAATAAGCCAAACTCTATCTTCTTCGAAGGTTGGGAATTTAACAGTGGTAACCATATATTTACAGACGATTCATCATGGGTTCTACCAGCTTGAAACTTTTAGAGTTCTTGGATGAAGTCACTAGCGTTGGGTACAATGTGCTTCAGCGATGTAAAAGTCATAGAATACCTGAAGCAGCATCAGTTCTGGTGATGGTTCGGAAGGGAAATGGAACTAAAAAGCCGAAGATAATTAAAATAAAACAATCGATTTTTTATCACTTCAATAAAAGTGCGTTTTTTAAAAATGTTTTTATCAAGTTTATTTGCGTGTGACTATTTCATTTGCAGAATTAATATAGAAAACATAGCTCTTTCACAAGCCTCTAAAAATAAACACATTTGCCTCTTTCTTGTTTAGAGTTGTAAAGAATCTTGCTGCATGTTTTAAGAACTGCGTGGAAGAAATTTTTGAATAGCATTTAATTTTATAAAATATATAACTTTCCATTTTAAAGCAACTGTGGCTCATTCGGTGCCTTGTTAAGTAAATGTTCAAATAATGCGAAGCTATTAGTAATTTCGTTTCATGTTGTATTGCAAGTTACTGAAGTGTTTGATTTAAACGGAATTTTCTGTAACTTAATAAAATTTCAAATTTTATGTTACTTTCCATGGTGGTATGACGATGTTATTCTTAATAAAGCAATTATTGTAGTTTTTTTGTTTGTCTTAATCAGGGATTTTTACACTGCTGTTCTCATTCGACTTAGTGGGGTTAGAGAATATGAATTTTGGAGCACCAAAAGAGCGAAAATAAGTGTTTTTGCCCCATTTTTTTACATTAGTATTCAGAATTACATAATTGTGAAGGACATTCTCTGATTAAGACGTATTTTGCTTAAAGCTCAATGAATTCATTTTACTTGATAAAGTAGATTGTCGTTTGGCTGAAATATTACTTCTGAGTTTCGAATATTAATGAGATTGACGGTTTAGCTTTGTTGGATTGATGCCCTGTTTCGAAGCAATACGAGGTCTGTTTTGGATAGACCTCGTGTCCAGTCTATATTCGATTTCCTGCCAAATGTTTTTTAACATTTCCTATGTCTTTAAACTTCTGCATCCATGCATAAATTGAAGGCACACTTGGTGGACTTGTATGGTACATCAGACGAAACTTCAGGCGATTTCCGGTGATTTTGTTTTCGTTAACCACAATACACACTGCTTTTCTCCTGAGAGCGGTTGCCATTTTCGTTTCTTATTACAGCTGCCAAGTAATTAGCGTCATTTACTTCAGAATATTGATATTAGAAAAAAAAGAAACTGTTAGATTTCCTCATTCTTTTTCCGCTAACTGCATTTAGGTCCACATTTTCGTTTTTTGCTATTAATTTTTAGAATAATAAGTATCTTTCTCGAACACCCTGTATATCCATGATCGTGCTAATTCCATATTCTCGTATAAAAATTAAATTTTCTCGAATTTTTAAAAAATTGCTTTTTGAAAGTTTACAGTAAGTTTTTGAATATTTAAACTTACAAAATAGTTTTTATATTCATAAAATGATTTTTTTAAAACTTTTGTTTGAATTTTTCGTAATGGATGTTTCAGCTTTGTGTAGGTATGTTTGAAAACAAAAGTAACATTTCTGATTTTATTTAAATAGATATGTTCTCATTTTCATATAGGAAAAGGGCTTTGATGTTCCACCATTTGTGGAGAATAATGAACATTCCATGAAGGAAGAAAAATGAAGCTTTGAACCAAGTTGGTCGAAAAGCAAGTGAACCCGCTTTTGCTGTTAGAAATAATGTGATTGTCTGGTAATGAAGGATTGATTAGTAAATGATTTAATAATTATAATGCTTTAATTTTTAATTTAACGAACTTTTATAACATTTAAGTTCTTTTTTGATTATTTGCTTATGATTTTGGAAAGCAAGAACTATAAAAACCTATGTTAAAATTTTATATTTATTTAACAGTAGAAACGTTTTCAATTTTAGTTGATAACTGCAGTATTTTGATAGAAAAATTAGAATAACTTTTGTTCTTGATTAAAGTATTGCTGGTCTCAGTAATTAATTGAATTCTTTTGTGAGCGTATAATAAAGAAATGTGTAAGTGTGTTAAAGCATAAATATATGAGCACAGAGCAAAGAGAATTTGTTTTAGCAACAAATAAGGAGCACTTCGGACACGGAGCAAAGGAAATTTGCTCGAGCAACAAATGAGGAACATTTTAAGGTCCCGAGCATTCATTTTGAAACACATTGTTACAGATGTGAAAAAGTTTCTTAATTCTTCCTTTATTGAAAATTTTTGATTCTATGGAGTTAAACCATTTTCATTTTTAATATTACAAAATTAAGTTTAACGAAAATTTTCAATACTATTAATTTTAGTTTTTTAAACAGAAACTTGATCAAATATTAATTAACTAATGAATTATACAGTACAGCCTTAGCCAGCTATTCGCAGATAATGATAGATAAGTTTAGTAATTTGACGCTACACGAAACTTCATTAAGGAGGTTTTTAGTTACAGTGGAAGAATTTCGTAATGTTTAAATACATATTAAACTTCAGAGGTGTGAAATCTTTGCAAAATGGTTGGAATGAAACAAAAAGGAGAAAAATTATAAAATAAGATGGAGGAAAAAAAATCGTGTATTTTGAAACAAAAGTGCGATTTTTGGAAGCGATAGAAAAAATGGTTATAAAAACAGGTAATCTTTTGAAACAAATAATTCATGAAGAACCTTATACTTAATTTTCGAAGAGAGTTTAATATTGAAGGGAAATACAATTTTTGCTGCTGATAACAATACATCTAATATTTATCTTCACTGAATGTGATATGACATTCCTATGTCGCTCTAAAGATTCAAAAGGAAAAGTTATTTGAGACACAGACTTTTTAAGTATGCAGTGTTATATAGAAAATGATGCTGCATTTTTAATTGGATAAATATACGTTTTGACTAATTGTGTATTGCTCTTTTAAAATTCACATTTAGCTTGTTTTCCATTTTCCTTTTCAGAACGTAAGTGACTCGTAGAGAATATAATTTCAAAAATACTATAGAAAGCGAATAAATTTTTTTCTAAAAAACTCTATGATACGTATATCCATTTGGGATAATAATGTATTCAATAATAATTATATATTTAGTTAGAAGTCATGTATTTAATAAGAAAAAACATGTTTGAGTTTGAAAACACATAAACCAAAGTGTGATTTTTGATATTTTTTTGCAAATATTCAATTTTTTGTTGCTATTGCAAAAAGAAAGAGAAACTTCATTAAAAGTAAGGATTATTTTTGAAATAAACCTGCATGATATGTTAGCTGACTAAGGTTCTACTGTGCAAGTGCATTTACATGAGTGGTAAAATTTTCATATATGATTACGGAATTTTGAATTCTACAGCACTAAGCATACATCATTGCTCTATCGTAGTAAAAAAAAGATTAAAAAAGTGCACGTCCTTTCTGTGAATTTCCGTGAATGGAGTCGAAAATAATTTTCTTGTTTTTTTCCTTGACAGAATGTTTTGTAAAATCAGTTTCAAATTCGTTTGAAATAATTATTAACGTTACTAAGTTAAAATTTTGTTTCTAGTTAAGTTATATCAACAAAAATTAAGTGTATTTGCTTTTCTTAAGTTGCTATATCATATTTTTTATATAAAATTACAGGTTGTGTTCGTGAGAGAATAGATACAATTTGAACTGTATCTTAAAAAAACTAAACGAAAATTAAATCTGAAAGAAAAATTCTTTCACAAAAAATAACATTTATATTTAAAAATTTTAATACTTGCAAGACACTATTTTTACATTGTTTTATGCATTTTTTGAGAATTAGTTGGTCTTTCTTACATAAACTTGTTAAAATTCATTTATATACTATTCAGACGCTTTTTATTATTTAATTGTATTTCTTTCTTAAATGCTATTGTATACTATATATATATATATAATTAAACCATTAAAACTCAAATAACATTTTCATCATATACACGCTTTTGGAATTGCAGCTTTTAGCGAATTCATTGCGTGTGTGATATATTTATATATATTTTTCCATCTGTTACTATTCGCATTTTATCTTTACTCGGGTATACTTTCAATTCATATTTTCATATCTTTTCGAATTTGATATGAAAGTTTGTTATTTTATTATATTTTATTGTTTTCCTATTATGTTTTGCTTCTTATATATATATATATATATATAAATATAAATATATATATAAGAAGCAAAACATAATAGAAAAACAATAAAATATAATTAAATAACAAACTTTCATATATATATATATATATATATTTGTACGATTGTATTCAAAAAACGAAATTCTCAGCAATAACTATGTTTAATCTCTATGTAATTTGAAGTTTTCTTAAAAATCATTATTACCGATTAATGTACATTTTTACTTCCAATAGTGTTTGATTATTATTGCATTCAATGATTGATGGCATTATTGTTTGTAAAAGTATGTGTTTTGCAATTTACCATCCACCACATATCTTATTCAATTAATCAATTTATATAAACGATGGTTGAATTTTATCTTATTGAGATGACCAATGTTTCTTTGAAATGATGTGAAAGTTCATGAATCATTTAATTGCAGCGGTGCATGTGAAATGCATGTTATATAATGAACATACCAAGTTTATACTCAAATAGAAGCTTATAAAAATATAAAAGTAATTAAATGTCTTTTAAAGAACACAATGGAAAGAGAGAAATCAAGTTGATAGGGAAAATGATTTTGTTTTCTTAATAAAGTGTATTTCATGACTACATGTTTTGAAATGTTTTATGTGAAAGTAATACAAAATGTGTCAAATTATCAAAAAATATCAAAAGCACTTTAAATGCTAAAACGAATTAAAAATATATTTCTTTTGTCTGCTACTTCGAGAGCTACAACGTAGTATTTTAAACGATGAAGTTGCTGCAAAAGAAGTTTCAAAGACTCAGGTCATATCAGCTAAGAGATCATCGAAAGAATTTTAGATGTTATCTTATAAATACTGAATTTATATTTAGAAGCAGAAAATTTGCAATTAAATAATTAATACATTTTTAGATGGAATATGTATACATTTATTGGTGCATAATGTCAAACAGTTAAAATATGAAACAAATTTTTAAAAATTGTTTTTGTCAGCGTAAGATTGTATCGTCTCTTATTCAAGGAATTCACATGTTCTTACTAATGCATTACTAATTATGTAGTCTGTTATTTAGCCAAAATAAATTGCTTGCAATCCAATACTCTTGTTTTTATTTGCCTTATTCCTAACGCATTTGTATCCCAACTATATGTAAAACTGACATTTGTTATTCTTACGTTAATAATAAATTATAAAAGAAAATTCCATTCAAAATTATTTTGGCATAGGTGAAACTGTAGATAGTTTTGTGAAAATTTTTTAAAGCAAAACTGGCCTCTATATTCCAATATTCATTAATAATTTCAAATCATCCAAGAGAATCGTTTAGAATATCTTCTATTTAAATATAAGTTTTGATCAGAGTATTCTGACATTCAAACAAGTGACTGATACTATTAATTTAGTTACTCTAAATATTATATAAATGAATGTTCATGACATATCGTTTTTATGTAAGTCGTACACGGAATAAAAAGTTGAAAGTAAAGAAAAATATAGAAAGAAGGCTGGTGTTTTTATCAGAAGTACTTTGAATTACAAAGCAAATGATTAAAAACAATTATAATATTTAAAACCTTTCAGCTACATAAGTATAGTAGCAAAACTATACTATGAAGTTTAAGAGAAAAGTGGGCACATGGAGTAAAATTTGAAAGTAAAGAAAAACACAGATTTAAATGTATAAAACGAAGTCTGCTGTTTTGAGTTTTCATCAGAAGTACTTTCAATTACAAAGTATATGGTTAAAACCATTGCAATGTTTAAAATATTTCAGCTACAGAAATGAATAAGCAAAGCTATACGAGCTTATTATAAGGGAAAAGTAAGAGAACTCAGGAAATAAAATGCCAAAAATTAAAAAAACACAACAACAACAAAAAACAAACACAGGTAATGTATAGAAATCTGGTATTTTTGAGATTTTATCAAAAGATGTTTCAGCTACAAAGTATATAATTAAAAACCATAATAATCTTTAAAATCTTTCAACTAAATTAATGAATTAGCAAAACTATACCCGCAAACTGTAAGGTAAAAGTCAGCATTTTACACCATGGGCACACAGAGTAAGATGTTAAAAGTAAAAAAAAAACTTAAAGAAAATATAGAATAAAGATTGGTATTCTTGAATTTTTATCAGAAGCATTTTTAATTAGGTCTTTTAGGATATTTAATATATAAATTATCAAACAATTTTTGTAGGTGGTGCTTTACTTTCGAAACATTATGTATCAATTACAGCTGAAAAATATCAGCTATGATGATTAGAGATGATCAAATTCAGAAACTGGAAAACTATTTTCATCAAAATTCTGCTTTTCATGTTCTTAGTTGTATGGAAATGCAAGGAAAAGGAAACTAAATAACTTTTAATAACCAATAAACGGATTTGAAAGAACAAATCGCGGAGCATCATTCTATTTAAGGCTAATTCTTCATTAATTCTAATACAGAAAGTAAAATAGAATAGAAGCGAATGATGTTCAATAAACGTATTTCATTTGTACTAAAGTAAATTTTTGAAACGCTTAATGGTTTTAATAATGAAAATTCTGATCTGTTCAAATTGACTGAAACAGATGCAGAGCTTAAAAATTAAATTAATGCTTGACATATTTTTAAAGGTCTAACTAATCAGTCTAATTATTATATTACACTTATATTACAATGCTTCATTACAGAAATAACGATAGCGGGGTTTTTAGAGAATTAGTCACATAGAGTTTGCATCATTTATGAACAAGTAAGGATATTTTTAATTTGTAGCTATAACAAGATTATTCTACATTGAGAAATATTTTAAAATGTTAAAATTGGATGAGTAAAATGTTAAGCCAATTGTTCAGAACTTTATCTTTCTTACGAAAATACAAATTTTATTTATTTGCATTTCATGAAAAAATGATAGGATCAAAAATGAGAGAGAAGCAATTTACATAAATTATTTTTGTTGTCATACTTTAAAAGTACTTATTTCTTTAATTTTATGATTGCATGTTTAATGAAAATTTTAGTGAATATAAAAGAAAGTTACTCTTTAAGTGAATATTTAAAAGTGAATGCTTAGAAGTGTTTCAAGTTTTACGTTTTTGTCTCATAGGAGCTTAGAACTACTCCCACGTTGTATTTGTCTCTTGTATTTACTATCCGTACCAGTATTGATTAATCTTCTTCACTAGGGTGTCGAAAAACTTTCTTTGAGAGACAAATGGCTTAAAGAAATGGATGAGGGGCTTGAGTGTATATTAGTTTCTTTATTTTATGGAATTTAGTTGGCAACAAAATAAATGAACTGGTTAAAGAGAAGAGGATTTCAAAGCGTAGGCTTAGGATGATTTGGTGGAGATTAAATTTTCGTTTGTTTCAAATTTTAATGCAGAAAATTTGTTAATTTAAAATCTCCAAAAGTAAGAGATTGATTTGTTAATTTCGAAACGCCAAATTAAGAGATCGATTTATTAATTTCAAATCTCCAGAAGTAAGAGATCGATTTTTTAATTTCTCACAAATAGGATGATAATTTGAAGAAACCAGTCTGGTTTATTTTTAAAAAATAAATAAATGTCAATTATAAATATTTAATAAATCCATTAATCGCGCATTCCAAAGTAAAATGTATGTAACTATCTTTCACAGTCTTTGTCGGTCGGCAGGTTCCAATGAGCTTTGCGTGCCTCTTCAAAATGCCGAATCAACTTTCTTATCTATTGCATTCCAAATTAAGGATATTGCCTATTTCAAAGTTATAAAAAATCCCACAGCTAATTTAATGCTTACTTTCTGCGATTTAAAATTAACCGGTGATACACACAACTGCTATTTCAGCATTCCAAATTCACCTAAAATTATTGGAAGCACATAAATTTCATCTAAAATATTAATTAACTACCTTTGATTGCTAAAAAATCATTTGAAGTCTACAATAAAAAGAACTTAACGTATTTTTTGGAATGACAGTTATTCTCTTCAAAAAATGTCTGCACTGATATCTTTACATATAGGGGAAGAAACGCGGAGTGTGGACCGGCGTCATAACTTTATATTTAGGCTTTAAACTTGTCAAATTATTTTGTAAATGTAGTGTATGAAATATTTTTTAAGAGAAAACGATATGTAGCAAACAGCTAGATAGGTTGGGTACATTAACGTCTCTTTTTGAAGCAACATGTGGGCTATTTTAGGACGGACTTTGCAATTTGAACTACGGTCAGATGACGAGGACGATGCCTGAGCTGGCACCCCTCTCCAAGCTTTCGCACCACACCAACGGGAGCGCGTTTGGCCCCCTACTCATGATTCAACGTGCAACAGGCCCAATACAGGATGGATCTTCAGTGGAATCGGGTTTCGAACTTGGAACCCTCCGGCCCCATAAGCCGACACCTAACTACTAGGCCACCGCGGCCTCATAGTAGCAGCTAGAGAACAAGTGTTTAGATTTTGGTATCATCAATTAATTATTTTAACAACAATAAGCCCTTACGCTATTTTAAAGTAAGTAGGTAAATATGTTATTATATATTCTCAGATAAGAAATTTATTTGGCTACAATTTGCTTTAATAATTTTATTAAAGAAAAAGGTTAGGAGATTTTTTTGTTGTTATCCAAAAGTCATGTGTAATAAAGCAAAGGAAGAAGAAGTGATATATATAGCGCATAAAATTTCATACTTATGTTCATGCATTGTGGGCTAGTATGAATTTGTGGAAAGAAAGGAAACCAATTTCCTTAATTGGACCGATAACACAATTTTTAAGGCAATTTTTCCCTACTTTAAAATGTATTTCATAAAAAGTTAATTACAGTTTTCTGAAGATAAATAAGCTACAAAAATTTTACCACTTGTTTTTCATTAAAATTACTTCTCTGTCACTGTACATTAAAAAATGACCAGGTGATCCAAATTCGGCACCTTTTCCTTTAGTCTATACAGAATTAGTCTGTAATATGTTTAATTTGTCGCCGAAAAATACGTTTTTTTAATGTAAAGCAGACATGTGATGTTGTATAAATTGTTCTTATTTCTTTAATATAACAAAGAAAAGTATTTGGAGAGAACATCATTTCTTTCATACTCTTGACGTATGTTATTCAGAGTAATTACTGAAGGACAGCTAAAAAGTAACAATAGGTTGTTAGGTGATTGACGGACAATTAAAAGAATTCTAGCTTGGAGGATCCAATACTTTATTTACTTCCGCATTTCTTTCATATAAGTGATATTCACGTTTTGAAGCTAATAATTTTAGTGCCCATTTTGGTTCATGACGAAAAAAATTAGCTGTCATGCTCATAAAAGAGTTTGGAAGCTAAATCCTTGTTGAGATGATTATTATCATTCGCCCTCTTTTGCAATCGGAAACTTGACAACAGCTGCTTTGTGTATACAAAAGGACGAAGGAAAATGATGCCAAAGTTTCTCCATCGGTTT
The DNA here is from genome assembly GCA_013235015.1 of Araneus ventricosus. Taxonomy (NCBI): domain Eukaryota; kingdom Metazoa; phylum Arthropoda; class Arachnida; order Araneae; family Araneidae; genus Araneus; species Araneus ventricosus. The sequence goes on from BGPR01000060.1 coordinate 74,369, forward strand.
TAGCACACAATTGGCATTATGTGCTAGAACCAATGGATAAACCCTGCTATAACATGCTATTATGGCACACTATATGTGCTATTATGCCACAGAAACTAATTTGAGCCGTATGCAGGAAAGGCTCGTGAATTCATAGTATTTTGTCTTGTGTTTGGAGGGGGAAAAAGGGGATTAGATGATAAACGCGTCGTATCGATTCATTGACAGGCAATTGAACTCACACAGAAGAGGGCACCCATTGCTATTTCAAACCTAAATGAATACTGAGATGCTATTTATAATCAACAAAATTTCGAAGATTTTATTTACATCTATTTACAAAAATTTTCTTCTCAGTTTTGTATTATTTGATATAAGTAATCTTCAACCATTTCATAGATGAATTTTCAGCGTAATAAAGAATAATTTAAGATGGTTTGTCATTCATATTATGGAAATAAAAACAGCAACTGAATACAATTTGCATCTTGAATTTTCATAAGCGTCTTGCCAGTTTAATTTTGGAATCCATTCTACATCTTGAAACAATGCGTCATTAGAGCACAGTGTAAGACAACCTGGAATTATATAGATGCTTGATGACATATGTAATTAAATTTGTTACGTTAGTTGATTCAACGTTTTTTCTTCCAAATATTTTATCGTTATTTTGGTTATAAAAAGTTGATCGTGACATTTTGTTTTTTTTTTCAAAGAATGCTATATGCTCAGTCAGGAAAAGAATCTCGACTTTTGTTTAACATTTGTCTTACAATCCGGAATCGATAGAGTTATCACAAACAAAAGAAAAATCTCAATATATCACTCTCTGGAGGGCAAATATTTCTTGGCTAGCGAAGTGTAGAAACAACTTTCATTTTTGAATTTTATTTTTTTACTTGGGAGAACTTTTGCCCTCGACAGAATCCAAAACAAAATAGAAGTGTTGGCCAAGGACCCTAGAGACCGCTTGGTTCTGGTCCCTTTTTCAAAACAAAAATGCAACATATAGAAATGCGGAAATTTGAATATTTTTGAAACCGTTATACGTGAGTAGTGTCTTGAAAGGAAGTGAATTCAAATTAAATGTACAAATGAGTTAAACAGGAAGCTTATAGTTTCATTAATTTTATATATCGGTTTGAATTGCTCTAAAGAATGAAAAATGCAAAAAACATAAACTAATTTCTAGAGTTAGGTGATCATGTCTTTATTTTGAAATTCTTTCGAATGTACAGAGTTATTATAATTAAAGTTCGCCTATACAGAAGGCTCTAGAGCCGGTCTATGGCTTCAAACGAAATAAAATTTTATCAGAATGTATGGAAACAAGAAAAAGTAGTGTGAGGTGGTGCATAAAAATGGTATTTTGAACAAACAAAGACTTTATATTCAGAACTGCATTTCGGTAGACTTTTTTTAGTTTAAAGTAAAAAAAAAAATCTGCAAAAATCAACTCACAATCAGATACTGGCGCAGCGTCACTTAGTTACAAAAATTTTAACTTTATTTCTTTTCTTTCTTCTTTTTCTGTTTCTTTCGGTTTTCACAGAGCTCATCACTTATACTACATACTAGTGAAATTTTGTTTCGTTTGCTGCCATAGAACCGGTTCTACGGCTTTATCGATTGGCGAACTTTAATTATAACAACAAGCTCCAAATGACCAGACCTACCCCTCCCCCCTCCAAAAAAGAAAGAACAACAACATCTAAAGAAAAGAGCACTAATAAGAAATAATAGTGTAAATGTCTGTGCTGTACATAGTGTAAATATCTGTTTTTTTGTTTTAAATAAAATTCCTGTGTCTTTCTCATCAAACCGTTTAGTGATCAGACTGGTCACGGGTACGGGGGTAAGAGACGGCGTTCTGTTCTGTAGTTTTGCAAAATGCAAGAAAAAATGTTGTAAAAATTATGGAGTCAATTCACGTCAGAGTCACAAGTCAGGCGTAATTGGCGTTTATGTATGGTATCTGGCATCTAACAGCATTTTGTCTTAAGTGGGGCATTCACCGCTGTTCCACACTGGAATTTTTGAAACACGGGAAGGAAAAACCTTTTGTCAGTTTGAGAAACCGATTAAAAGTGACATAGCGGAATGGAAATGTTGGAATTCCGAATAGTTGGAAATCGAATTGGAATGGCCATATGGCCTTTTGAGGATCTCGCTGTGAGGGTAGCGGGAAAACAATAGTTCTGCCTAGATTGGTACCCCGCGACGAGGCTAGAAAATCGGAAATTCGCTGTGCGGGGGAGTAGGAGTAGGGGGATCAAAGAGCTGCGGTAGCGCACTTTGGAGCCTCCGTGAATGATGTGCCTAATATTTCGACTTTAATGGGTGGAAAAAAAAACCTGTTTTAGGACAAATGGCATAGCTTAGCCTTCTCGTGAATGACCAGCTTTACGCTGGGATGTCATGCTCCTTTTTCTGCAATTGATTCCAAAATTAAATTGATGAAGCGAATTTGATGAGTATCACGAGAACATGTATTGAATATTATTGAAATGTAATAATGTTGAAGTTCAGAATACTGTTACAAGTGATAAAAATCCAAAATCGAACCTGATTGCTTATCACTAATTCTGCTGATCAATTTTTAATAGTAGTAGTTTGGAACCTAACAACATTTGATTCTGAAACTTTCTCATTCCAGCCGATCGGTGTTACATTAGTTGCACTTTTACTCTCCAGTTTACTGTATTTACAAATGTTTCTCGGATACAAAAATAAGACACCAAAGAAATGTTGAAGCGATTGCTTTATCAGATTTAAATAATTTATTTTAGGACATCAGTGCGATTTTCTTTCTGTGCGTATAGACTAACATATGCTTGAAACATTCTCAGTCTTTGATTTGTTGTGTAGAGTGTCGTGGTGGCAGAATCTGGACTTCGGGAAAGGAGTATCGCAGGTTCCAGGCTCTGTCTGACGTGTCGTCTTGTATGTGGATCTGGTGCGCGTTAAATCAAACGTCTTCACAGTGGTGTGGCGTAGAAGTTTGGAGAATGAGGTGTTGCCTAAGATGTCGTCCTCGTCATCTGACCAAGATTCAAAATTATGTGGAATTCTAAAATGACCTTCATTCAGCTTCAAAACTGGACGTTAATCTAACAAATCAGTGAACTGCAAAGAAGATTTATTAACTGAAAATGAAGTCTAAATTGAATTCATATAATTCATTATTTTGAAAGATGATATGCAATAAATTTTAAAATACTTATGAGACAGAAACATTTTGAAGCAAGAGTTTATATTCTGAAGCAAGGGTTTATATTTTGAAGCAAATATTTATTAATTTAAATAAGATTGTATTGAAAGCGTAATTCACAAAAATATTAGGATTAAGGACAACCGAAGTTTTGAGGCTAACATGCATAAACTGAACTTTGACCTTCAAATTCGTTCAAGAATATGAATTATAACATTTTATTAAATGGAAATGCGAGAATTAATTAACTGAAGAGCACATCAAAGTATACGTATATCTTATTTTACACAACAGATAGTCTCTCCAAATGTGACTTGCAAACTAAAAGCGTGTAATTCGAATCATATTTCACTTAGAAAATATGTATGAAATATTTTGAAAAATAAATATGAAACAGCACTATATTAAAAAAGTTAAAAAATAAGAGGGGTGGAAATTTAATAAGGATAATTATAAAATTATGCTGATGCAATGCAAGTACTAGTTTGAAACTTTTACAGAACCCAACTTTTTCATTGATAGATAAATAAAGAATTCATATTATACTACTTGATTACTGTTATTATTATTATCACTTGATTATCATTATTACTATTATTAATTATTAAAAATATTAATTAATTAATTATTAAATTATTGATTATTATTATTACTATAACTCAATTTAATTATTATTTTTATTATTACTTGGTTGGATACTAGATTGAAAATCCTTCGACGTAGTCTCCAGCGTTGTGTATAGCTTATTTCCGGCAATGTGGAGGTCGTAGAATACTTGAAGCAGTACCAGTTTTGTTGACGGTTCTTATGAAACGGTCTATTGCTTTAGAAATCTCTGGAGTAGTTCGCTAGCAACCTGTGATAATTTTTCTTCTACTCACTGGGATTGGGAGTTGCTATACTCGGATTTAAGCCCTTGTATTTGTGATTTAATTTCAAGGAAGAAGAGATCACTTGGAGACATTCTCTAAAGAACTGTTCCGGAGAATGTTAAAGCGCTTGACCGCTCCATCCGAACCATCAACGGAACTGGTACTGCTTCAGGTATCCTACAACTACGACATCACTGTAAACAAGCTGTATCCAACACTGTTGACTATACCGAAGGACCATAAATGCTTCAAGCTGGTACTTATGTTGAACCGGCTGTAGTTACATGGTTGACACTATTAAATTTCCAACCCTTTTCGTTTTTAAGTAAACATCCTTTAGTTAAGCAAGATCTTATATAGTCATTTTTCAATCTCATAGTATATTTACAAAATTATGCTCATTACTCAAAATCTTCGAAAAATTTCATCTAAAAGCATTTTGAAATTTTTAAATATGCTAAAAGTGAATAGTGCGGAAACAAAAACAAATTTCCTATCCAGCGAAATTTTGAGTTTTTTCGATTACTTACATCAAAAAAATTCGACCTCGAGATTTTGATGAATCTCCAAATTCTAGACATCACTCAGTTCGAAATAACCATTTTTTTAATACAACAAGCTTTGTGGATGAAATCTGACGCCAAAAATTTTAGATTTCTATCAAATTTTGGATAAAACCCGTGAAAAGATTTATGTCTATCTGTCCGTCCGAGGGCATGTGAGTACTGATATTTCAAAAACGCAATAAGCTAGATGGATGAAATTTGGAATAGTGTTTTATCATCAGAATTGTAGATCTATATCAAATTTTGTACACAATCCGTCGACAGTTGATTGTCTATTCGTCATCGGTCTGTCTATTCATGTGTATATGAACACAATAATTCAAACACGCAACTAAATAGATGGATGAAATTTGGTATGCTCTCTTCACGCCAAAATTGTCGGCCTATATCAAATTTTAGACTTTATAGGCCAAAGAGAAAAACTGTGAAAAGCAGACTTGATTTTCTTCACCATGCTACGAAATTTAATATAAAAAGCGCCATATTGTGTAAGTATACGGGCAAATCGAGGGTAGAACACTCTCACTGGCAGATTCATATTAGCATTTATCTGGTCGTATTAAATTGAAATTCAAGAGCCATGTAAATGGAAGTTTTTACAGGGTGGCCCAGCGGGTAATGTTTGAAAAACAATCTAATAGATAGCGCTAGCTGCGGGCAAGTGAGACCAAACTTCGTGCGCATGATCATTAGAGCGGGCAATTGTATAGATGTGTGTTTAGTTAGCGAGCGCTGATTTTAGGTGTGTTGTTCAATTGTGATTGTCACAAGAGAAAACGAATAAATATTCAACAGATATTCAAGTGTTTATTGTGTTCGAGTGTTTATTATGTTCGAGTGTTTATTATGTTCGAGTGCTTATTGTTCTCTAAATGTCATAAAAATGTTAAGGCAGTGCAACGTGTATGGCGGATGGAGTTTCACAACATGAACTGGCCGGAGAAAAGGATTGCAGTCCACTCGATTGACAGCGAAGTCTGCTCACGCATGATGGATGGATTCCAGAACCGCATCACTGCTGTCCTTGTTAAAGAAGGCTGTCACTTCGGACCCTTTTATCAATAATTGCCTACTATGTAATTTCAATATATATCATTAAAATCTTTTTATCACTCTTATTTGTTTTAAAATTTCGATTAGTTTCAAACATTACCCGCTGGGCCACCCTGTATCATTTGTCAAGAGTTTTAATCCAAAATCGAGCAATTTGAATGCCATGTAAGTCGACGAATAAGTGTATTGAAATATATACCACAAATAACAATATGATAAAGACCCGAGATTATACAAGTCTCTAAAAATTAAAAAAAGCGATTTAAAAAAAAAGCTCACTTCGTAAAAAGAGAAGAAAACGTTTCTTAGTTATTTTCCTTCTTGTGTATTAGCTAAGCGAATTTCACTTAAATTGAAGCAGATACCACAAATACTAATGTGATAAAACGATAAAGACCACGAGATTACTCAACACTAAAAGAATTAGAAAATTGATTTGGAAAAAGTTGACTTCAAAAAGCAGAAGAACACATTTTTTTTGGTTAATTTCCCTCTTGTGTATTAAGTAAGTGAATTTCACTTAAACTCCATTCCTGGTGTAGTATAAGTTCATGACAGAACAAGAAAACTAATATATTTTAACATTAACAACTTAATTCGAAGTATAAGTGAATTTACGGATAAGTGGAGTTGTATTTCTCTGGGGCTTTTCAAGTTCCTTTGAGATAAGAGTCATTTTTGTCTTTTCATCTTCGAGAAAGCATATAGGGATTAAAAAAAGACTGAAAACTTTCTTTCCTTGTAATTCCATCTTTTTTAAAAGAGAAACTTGAGTTCTTTGGAAAGTAAATATCGGTACAAATCTAAAAAGAGGTTCAGATAAATAGGAAATTATGACGATACACAGTCTAGAGAAGTTGAGAGGATATAATATTTTTGGATTGAATGTATAAAAAAATTAGGAGAATCACATCAAACAGATATCAGTTTAGTTTCATAAACTGAAAGAAATATATTCACAATTTCATGACTATTGCAAAACTTTGAATTGTGTAAATAGCAATAGATATTTAAACATTTTTTTCCCAGTAAAATACTCTAAAATCTCTGAATAATGTTTATTATTTAGTTTCTTTATAGCTGTAAAACAGCATCAGATAATTCAACATTTATACGTGAGTATAAAAATCTTCAAAAATTATGTTTATAACGAAGTTATTGTTTTTTCATTCCCTAGTTCTGAACATTTTATTTTTATTTAAAAACAATGAATGACAAGGACTGAAGAAAGATGATGAAAGATAACAGATGATGATAGATGGTTTATTGTCGAGAATTTAGAACGATACTTTTTCCCCTTAAATTACGTATAGAATTAAAACTGTAAATGGGTTTTAAACTGCTAAAAATTCTCCGAAATTCCCATAACTACCAGTTTTTAACTTTTAACTAAAGAAAAATTTAACTAAACTAACTTTTAACATCAGATATTATGGAACTGCCAAAGTATAAGCTGCCTGAAAAGTTCCAAATTAAAAATAAAATCAACGCATACTCAAAATATAACTGCTAATTGAGTTCAACAATCCAAATTAATTGAAAAAAAATTTCTGATGACGTCCTGCGTGATTTTTGCAAATACTTAAAATACACAGAGCTTAGATAAAATGACGATTGTTTATGTGTTAATAGTAAAGTAATGTATTTAGTAAACTATCAAGTATGTGATTTAGTTTTTTTTATGGTTTTATAATTTGTGAGTTCCTATAAACATTATAGCAAACATTAACAAAAAATTTCAAAAGTATTTATAGTGTTTATTTACAAGATGAATCAGACAGAATTTATTTTTCTCAGGCAGCAAATTAGTGACGAATCAGAGAAATGCATTATTATTGAGAAGATCATAATTTATTTCGTTCTATCACAGTGCTAATCAAACTTGTTCATAATATTTTAAAGACAAATATTTTTTGAAATTCTAAAAAGGATTAGAGCAAGTAATTCTGAGTATGACATGACCAAAACCAATTGACTAAGCGAAAGGGAATAAACGAGCACAAAACTGTTGTTCTAAGCAAGTAATTAACAATAAATCGACCGTTTCTGTTTTTAAAAGCTTTCAAATGTCATACAAAGCACTTAGACTTTAGATAGAATAAGGAGATTTAAGTAGGTTTAATTTTTGTTCGATGTATTTTCCGTTTTGAACTTACACGTGGACTGGTTTCCGATGGACCTCACAGCTTTGAACCGTGGCCGGATGACAAAGATGACAACTGACCTGGAAATCTCATGTCAAAACTTCCACACCGATGGAAGGATACTTAACTCCAACGGATTTAACGTGCAGCAGACCCGCGTACATGGCGAGAACTGTTGCGGAATTGAGTCTCGAACCCTCTACCCTCCACTATCGGAGCCGAGACTATTCCACCAGGATGTATGGCGCAATTAGTGGTGGAAAAGGTGAGAGCTTGCTGTGTCTGGGTAAGTAAACTTCAAATAATAAAGGATTAGTAACCTATAAAATAATATAATGAGTATATTTTAACAATATGTTTACATACATTGGTTGAAAATACAGGGTGGGACACATTTCAAAAATTAATGAAAAAAACCTAATAATGTTAAAACTACGGTTTTTTAAATGAGAGAGCAAATATATATATTTTTTTCAGATAGGTAGCGTGGCGTTACGGGCGTTTTAAATTTTCTACAGCGAGAAAACTCCGTACGAAATGGCTACCGATCGGCAGAAACCGATGTATGTTTTCTGGTTTCCTTCTTTAGGTTTTCTTGAATATCTCAAAAAATACTCAGTTTTCACACTACATGGGAATTGACAAATTAAAGTGTAAAATTCCCTACAAATAAATGCTTTTATTTTTCTTCTAGCTTAAACATTTTTGCAGATAATGGTACTCAAAAATGGGAGATTTTCAATAATCTACGACTTCCTAGACCACCGCAACGGCGCGTTTCCTATCTAAAAAAACTTTTTGAAATGCGCTCTCATTAAAAAAAATAACCGTAGTTGTAACAATAGTAGTTTTTTTTTTAATTTTTGAAATGTGTCCCACAATTCTCGGACACCCTGTAGATTAAGTTCTACTCTCTGACAGGCATTCCTTTATCTGCAAGTACGGAAACTTGAAATAAGTATCAATGGTATTAAAAACGAAGCAACTTTGTTACTTGTATGGACTTTTGGAACTCGTTTTTTAATAAACCGAGGGATTTTCATTTTTCTGTTGCTTTAGAAACTTTTTGGGTTTATGAATGTCTTATGGCAACATAGCGATTCTAAATTACAATTCGCAAAAGATGACTTCAATCACAAAATAAACAGACTGTTCAGTATGAAACCCATTTTAATTAAAATTCGCTCACTTCATAAAACAGGCCTATGTGTGTTATGATCAGACTTTAATATCCTCACAACTTCTTTTCTAAACAAAAAAAGTTTAAAAATTGAATTCCTCTTTTCACTTTTAAATTGTAATAAAGGTTTAGATTAGATACGAATGATTCAGTTAGATCAGATTGATCAGGTTGCAATAAAGGCTTAGACTGCAATTAAAGTTTAGATAGAAATAAAAATTAAGGTTAGGTTGCGCAAGATACAGATAAGAACTTCGTAAGAAACAAAATAAATGACTTTTGTTGCAGTACTGGGTATTTTTCATAGTATTGATTCTATGGCAAGGAATTACAGTTTCCTTTAGATTTGATTTGATTTAATATGTTAATAATTCGTTTCCGATCTGCGTGAGGAAGCATACCGAAGTGTATCTGGATGTATATCCTGTAGCGAAATAAGTTCTAGAATGACAGATGAGCAAATATAACAATATAAATTCAACAAACAGAGGTTATTGTGGTCTAGGTATATCCAGAATGTCAGACTTTTTATTCTCTCAAATATGGAATTTCTAAATTTTTGAAACGTAGACTCATCATCTTTCTCAAATTTTAATTTAGGACAAATGTACACTATTTGCAAAAACTTAATTACAGCAAGACATTTTTGGATTCTAGACAGAGAAAGAAATCAGAGGATAGAAATTGTGTTTTAATACTATCATTAAGTGAAAAAGAATAAAAAAAGGGGAAAAATGCATCTTAGAATTTTATTATGAAAATAAAGCAATTATTAAAGTATATTAATCAAAACAGTCTTTAAAAATACTTTTATTAATATATTAAAAAGTCGAATTTTTTATTCTGGTTATTTTTCTAGTTTTCAGTTTTTGGTTTATAATTCATAATTAAAAATATCATGGAGTCTTGAAATCAGTTTTTTCTCAAATTATGTTCTGGGTGGTGCCACTCTTACGGAATCAAAATTAAATTAAATTCATTGGTTAACATATAATTAAGTTCTTGGAGTATTAAAATAGTGAATTGTCATTGTGAACATACAATTGAGCAAAATTACAAAACTCTAGCATATAAGGGAGTTTTCGTAGAAATAGATTTGAAAAGCAATGGTTTAAGACATTGTGGATGTAATCGAAAGTTCATGCATAATTTAACAATAGCGATAGATAAAAAAATTGAAAATAACTCATTTATAAAAAGAGAATTTAAATGCTTATATATGCAATACATGCTATCAATAAAAATAGGTAAATTAGTAGCTACGCAAAGAAAAATGAAAGTAATAAAAGCAGTCCCTTAAAATAGGAAACACTGTTTTCAGATATGATACACATCATTAAAACGAAGCTAATACAGTTAAAATCAATACAACTTCTTCCAGTTGATGATTAATTTAATTCAGCTGAAGTTTTCTGAGGTCTGATTGATTCGGGGAAGAAAAGACTTTCATTTCGTTGTTTCAAACGACGAATGTAAGACTAGTTGCTTCTTGAATAATTCTATTCGTTGAGAGTCTAATTAACTGTAATTTTATTTAGAATATCTCAGAAAGGTTTGTAATAGACATAAGTGAACCATGATATGTTTTTGTTTCCTATCTGTATTGTGGCTAAATCTGCTTTTTAGACTAAATCATAAAAGTTTTACATTTTACTGATAAAAGAATATGTTATCTAACAGGATGAAATCTTCAACATGATCACTATTTTTACATACCTATATTTGATTTGACTTATTTCTTATTTTGTGAAGATACAATTTTGTAACCTATCTTTCACTTAGCATTTACTATTGGGCTAGAATTTCGAAATTTGGTATCCAGCCACCGTACAACTCGTCATCGTAGGTATCGATTAACCCTGGAATGGAAATATCACTATAAGCACAATATATTTTACGATAACTCTACAATATTCTGAATGCCGCAAAATAACGTGAAGATATCATAGTAGTATTATAGAGAATCTTGCGCTAATAGGTACCTCTGCGGTAACTGTTTAATCGAAACATGGAATCAGTTTGGCTTTTGCACTAAAATTAGCTCGTTTTGAAAGTGCTGACGCATTTTATGAGCACAGAGACTAAACAAGAAAAACTTATACTTATTAAAATACTTTTTGTACAGATTTTATATAATTTTCATATATCTGTAAAATTATTTCAATATAAAACCTTCATCTTTGCAAGTTACATCATAAGAGAGAGCTCGTGAACTAGCAGTCGAACATGACAGTTTTTGACTGCTTTTGAGTTTCATTCAATTTGTAAAAAAAAAAAAAATCGGCGTACCAACTAGGAGTGCTAAATTTTTTTTCGATTCAATTTGACTCACACGAGGAGTCAATTTGATTTACAGGGTTTGAAAAACAGCCTACTGATCTTCTGGAAGCAGCTAGACTCTACACAGTCAGTGTCGGACCCTCAGCTGGCTCAAGGTCTGCAGATAGCATAAGTAAGAGGAGGGGGGCTACCGTTTCCCTGAAATAGCAGGATTTCAGTTGAAGTGGGAGGTGGACTCACCATGAATCCACGCTTTCGCAGGGTTAATCCCAGATCTGTCTTAGTTGTCCTAGATTGACTCCTGGCGGGGACACTTAGAGTACGTTCATGAGACCTCTGGATAAGTAAGGGGATTCTCGCTTTTCTAGGGGGTATAAATAATGGTGCGGGTCGAGTTACCCCCTCCAGTGATAGTACGTTCCTCCTAGGACTCCTACCTCAGTACTCTAGCTATTGCAGCGACTGTCATTCGAGTTCCCAGATGCTTAAGCAGGACAGCGGTAACTCCGTTTAAGGCTGTCCTAGATTGATCGAAAATTCCAACAATGAACATCATAACTCTCATCCATATTCTTGTTGTAGCCCCTCTGAGGGCCATTCCAGATGGAGAAGGTCAAGATCTAAATAATTCGTTCCCCATAAGTATTAATACTTTCTGGTGACGAAAATTTTGCAACAAGTAATTAGTTATTTATCTAAATAATTGTATACCTATATCAACTTTCATCGAGGGGTTTAATTTTTTACTTCAGTTTGTGTTATTCTAGCATTTCGTCATTGTTTCTGTTCGTGTTCATTGTAAACTCAGTGGATGAATGGGTGATGAAATTGTGGTTTCAAATCTTTCAGTCTTGCCTTTTAGTCTTATATTCTCTTGTATATCTTAGACATGTTTCATATGTTTTGTTATTATTTATTTATGTCTCCTTTACTTTTTACTATCTGAATTTGCATTCACATAATTTATTATGTTACAGATTTTAAAATTTTTTCATTAAAGTTATTATTTTGACCAACGAGCAGATCATAAAAAAGAGCTAACCAATCTCTCATTTTGAATTTCATGTTAGTGCATTTCTGTGGAAAATATAATCAGTGATCACGATTTATTTGCAAGCAAATCACGAATTTCTGAAAAAAGTTTATACTTGGTAAATATATTTTTTAAGCTTTATATTTTCATAAATTAATATTGTTGCAAAAGTTAAGCAGCAAAAATGTAATTAATGTTGCTCTGTGATATTTTTTGGTCTCATGCCATTCACATGAGAGAAACATGTTTTAAAATTGTTTTCATTTGTTCGTTCCTGGAAATTTTGTATAGTCTATTTTTTCACTCATAGAAATTTCTATAAATTATTAAATTTCTGATACCAACTATATCTTTTGTTTTTTTATTTTCTCGTATACGAAGCAAACAAAGAGAAAGTATTGTCATCGTCAAAAAATTCGACCTCGAGATTTTGATGAATCTCCACGTTTTTTACTTCCCTGTGTTCGGAAAACACATATTTGGAATTATTTGTAAATTGAGTATTGTAAAGAAGAGAACAATTCTTAGCCAAAGACTCAAAGAAATTTCGAAGCTTAGATGAGGAATACAGGCTAAATTTGTTACCCCTCTATGACTGGTGGATTTTAACCAGCTTTGTGGACACAAGTTTATAAAGTATAAATATCAGATTACATGTTTTTAAACCCTTTTAACTCGACTTGTTTCATGTTTATACAAGTGGATTTTGTAATCGATATTTCACTTATTTCTTGAAGTGCTAGAGTCTCGAACATTAGTTTACTTGAGTGTTCTCGATACAATATTTTAATATTTCCAAGACTCAATTACCAATTACCGTTTGATTTTAATTAAATTTTGATTTCATACTAGAGGCACCATTTGACTGCATTTGAGAAAAAATTAATTTTAAGTATTTATAATGATGATTAAAAATTAATAATTAAAAGGGTAGAAAATAATAAAAATAAAAATTTCTACTTTTAACACACTACTGAGATTGTTGTAAAAACTACTTTTATTTATTTTACTAGCCGATTATGGCTAATATTGCGCTATAAACATTAAGTTTCAGCTACCCTCACCAAAAGAATTCCATCTGGAGTGAGATCTGGCGAGCATCGGGGGAGAGGACTCAATGCTTTCTCATTACGCTAACCTTGTGATCATCAGAATTCCATCAAGATAGGCCTGGAATTAATTTTTAATTCATACTAATTTAATACATTAATTTCGAATTTCGATGATAATTAACGTATTAATTAATTTGAGTCATGAAATTTTGTTTTATGTTAGTAATTATTTATACTGTGATTATTCAAAGAGTATGTATTCTATGGGATACCTTGTAAGAGTAAGTGTAGATACGTTCTACAGATTAGTCATAGAACAGTATTTGTCGTAGAACATATCCCATAGAATATAGTCTATGGGATACCCTGTAAGAGTAAAAACGCAAAGAGTTTTTACTCCTTTGAGCAAGTACCCTGAGAAGACAAAAGGCGCAAAGCCCTCCATGTGCGCACGAGTTTATTTTATTTAAATTAAAACCAGTTGTGGCATTATATTAAATAAAATGGTTACTCAAAACTATTTGCGCTATATTTTATTATTGGAATAATGCTTGTGATGATTTAATTTTTTTTTGAAAGAGAAGAAAGAGCCACATGTAGAATCCATTTAAACATAATTTTATTTTCAATTATGTTTATTAAATTATGTAGAAGACAAGATGGATTATATTATATGCTCCATAAGATTTAATGAGTTCTTTGCTGTCAAAACACTCTTAATATTTATACAATGTTTTTCAACTGTTTATACAAAAAATTTCCTTTATTTTGTTCGTGGTATAGGAACAAAGATTGATTCATTCCATTAATATAACAAAAAATATCTTCCTAGTTCTACGAGAAATACATTCCATCAATAAATACATGACACATTTGGGTTCTCGATAACTTAAAAAACAGCTTTCAAAACAGCTGCTTTTCATTAAAAAATAAATAAAAAAGTGGTAAGTCATGCAAACCTATACAACCCATTTATTTAGGAGAACAACATGCACTTGTATTTGAGTATGAAAAGTTTGTAATTCAAGATTAAGATCTTAGTGCAAAGACAGAAGATTTGGCAGTTCTTTTAGTCAGTGTAATGATCTTTTTCAACTTCATAAGCAGATTTAGGCTCCATCCATGTTGTCGGATCACGTTTACCGAATCGCAAACGCAAAGAAGGTATACGTTGAGCTTTGCGGACCATCTCGTGGAATCCTGGGATACCACCGTTAGACATCAAAATCCTGTACAGTTCTCGTAGTTGTACTGAAACAAAGGAAATTCTTAAGTCTCATAATTTGTGTTATGAAAACAGTGTGTTTTAAACTGTTTTTGAGTTAAAGTTTATTTGATACTTCTAAACTTAAATAAATATTTGTCAATGTGTTCTACATCGCAATACATTAATAGAGAATTAATTATGAAACAACATTTGTAAATAGGCAGCACTATAAAACAGACATAAATACAGCAATAAGAGCAAATAAAACCCAGAGAACAGCAGAATAAATTTTATAACGTTCATTTTCTTGAAGAATATCCGAAGATAACCGTCAGTAGAACGTATTCAAAATCTTTCACTAAGCACAGCATACAGACTCTTAAATGTTTTTTTTCCAAGAAATAGTGGAAAAGGAAAAGACAAAACATTTCAATATAAACAAATAAAAAATCCTAGAATTAATGCAGGAAGAAAGAAAAAGGCAACGTGATAAGTTGAGGATGTTGCAAGAAATAATAATATTTCCTTGAGAATTATAAATCCATCAAATAACGATCTTAAATTAGCATCAAGATAAGTCAGTAGCATCCTAAAACACAATAAAATAATATTTGTTTATTTCATTCTGTTGTAGAAAGCAAGAGAGGAAGGTCATTAGATACTTTCTGTGCAGTTTACAGTTTGAATAATCAGACCAGAAGTGAAAATTATAAGATTATTAATGCATAATGGATAAAAATCCAACTTTTTGTTCACAACGATGTGTCTTAATTTTTAAAATTTATTTGAGAACCTTTATAGGTTAACAAATGTTAAGTTTCAGGTTATCAAAATCACGATCTGGTATAATATTTTTTGGAACACTTGGGGGATCAGGTTCTCTGTATCGCATGTATCAATGATCCGAAATAAAATTTGCAGTGGAAAGAATGATTTCTGTAATTCTTTCAACAAACTGATTAGACCAACTGAGTGTACTGGGCCATACTGTAGTTCATTGTGGAAATTGGTACATTTTTTGTATAAATAGAAATCCTATGGTAGGAATAGTATACACATTACGGTCAGTATGGGTATTAGGTTATTATGCATAATAACCGCATAAAAAATCTGGCTATTATGCATAATAACCGCTTATAGATGCGGTTATTATGAATAATAACCGATTTACCGCATTGAGCGTAACATATATATCAAATTTGATTGTATTTGGCTGAACAGATGTTTTGTTGTCGAGCTCCAAACACCTCTCGTTATTTTATGACTACCCTTTATATACGCAATTTATAGATAATTTTGCATATAATCAGCTTTATTGTAAACTTAGGTAACTGGAATAATACACTAATAATTAAATACTTTATAGAGTTTACTTTTTACTTTTCTCCCATACTTTTACAAGGAAAGGTGGGTGTTAGCACACTCATCACATGACAGTAATATAAGTCAGTTGAAAAATAAGGGTAAAGAAAAGATAAATAAAATTTGTGATTTTTATCGATGAAGGTACCATGAAATAATTAAATGTAAAACAAATCACTTTTTGAGCCTCAAGCAAACTTCTTGAAATTCCAACAAGTTTTGAAATTATTCCTCATGACTTAAGAATAAAATCGCTATGAATCATTGATTTCTAAGTTACTATGAGAGACATGGATTCAAAAAATGCTGCAACCAATTTAGTTTAATTTTATGTATATCTTATAAATTCATTTCTGAACAAAAATGTCTCTAAACGGGACATTACTCCCACAATTTATCGGCAGGTTTTGACCCTCTAAGCGGTCAGTTATTTTGATCTAATATATTTAAAACCATAAAAATAAACTTTTAGAGTGAATAATTGGATTTTTATTACGTTAATCAAGTCTTCAGAATATTTTATCCATTTATTTAAGAAATTATAAACATGAAAATCATCTGCTTTTGAGCTGAACATGAAAATCGGAAAAATACTATTCAAACGCTTAGAGGATTAAGACGGAAAAACTAAGTTTTTAATGAAAACTAAAAGATAACGCAAGCCTATATTACTGAATAAAAATAGTACAAAAATAAAGTATTCCAGACAGGCCATGCATAGTGCTAAATGTATAAGAAAAAATACTCTTCGAAGTTTGAGATTAAAAAAATTCTACCGCAATAGAATGCTTGCTATCTAAAATATTCTCATATAATCGCATTCCAAAGAACGCTTTTCTGTAAAAAATTCCCGTTCCTGAAAAGGTTAAAACAATTCCTCCTTAAATCGTACTGGAAAGAATGCAATGGGGCTGCTGAAACTGGCGTCTATAAGATAAATATCATCACATCCAATTCCAGATAAATGTACTGGAAAAGAATCTCTAGAGAGAGAAAAGTGTTTTTTTCTTTAGTCATTGCATCTTTTTCAAGCCTGAAGTACGATACTCACATAGCAGAGCCTAAATAAATGGTTTGATCCATCACATGCTTCTACGGTTGGTTTTCCACTTGTCCACCCATTGGAATAATGGGAAAATAATTTGGCATCTTGAAGAGTGTGTGAGAAATAAGAGCAATGAAGAAAAGGTTTAGGCATGTGTTTGAAATCACATGCAAAGATTTATAATCTAGTGTTTTTTCGAATATTTTGAATATGCATTTATAATATCATCATTATTAGGCAAGGAAAGACCAAAATTCTTACTTACATCATATGCTGAATCATCAGTATTCGATATTTCAATAATGTTAGCTATAAAGATGCACTAAGGTATCTGACTACGTGCGGGAACGAATTTTTGAAAAAGCGCTTTAATGTGCAATTTCAGTTCATTTTCTGACTCAATATGATTCAAAACAACCATTAATACCAGTCAGGAAATTTTATGTCACTGGAGATTCAGTAAAATGGGATAATTTAGGTAAAAAAGGGGTAAAATTAGAGCAAAAAACAAAACACTCTAGCAGAAATTCTAATCCATATATTCAAATTATTTCTCTACACATCACATTTACAGCTATGGTGAAGGCAATGAACTAGGATCTAAGAAATACTTGCATTTACAGGAAAGTTATGGCCAGTCGAGTATTCTCTTATTCAAAATTTCACAAAATGCATAGGTATAATCAACATTAAGCAGCTCTAAATCAAAAACTATTGATCTCAAAACTATATGTCTAGTTCATTGCCTTTACTACACTTAAGACAACATATATACAAAATTTTAAGGAAATATATAAATAATGTTTTGAGATATCGTGTTTTGCGTAAGTGACTTTTGCGAAATATAAGTTTTCCAGAAAACGCGTTTAAGTTTTAATTTACTTTTCATTAAAAATATATTTATTTAACTTCTTTTGAAATTTGTCTCATTCGTAGGATATACCTTCTTTATTCAGAATCTTATCACATATTTTCATTCTGAGAGCCCGTGATTTTTTTCTAGCGTTTTTTGTTCCTGCGAAAGACTGTATATTAGAAGTGATGATTCTATGGTTATTGAGGTTAAGATATTGTTTTAATGTATATGATGGCCAGGAACTGTTCCCAGTTCATGAAATACTCTTTTTTAAGACCATAAAATCAATCATTAAACAACAATTAAGCTATCGATGTCCCAAAACGTGAATTTTGTAACTCCACAAATGTGCATTTTGGCAAAAAATGTTCATAGTAGCTTGTCGAAACTCAAAATCTTATTCAAATTGACATGACTTGCAGATAGAGTGTATAATTAATCGAAATAAATAAAAAGCAAATTAATTTATACTTCAGAGTGCGGTGTATTGGGTATAACGTAGGAAAACAGCCAACTTCCGGTTTCGTTTTTAGCTTCCGTGCTTTATAAAAAATTCTATATCTCCGTTTCTATTCATCGTAAAAATAAAATAAACCCAGATTTAGAAAGCTAAACAAATGGGCTTTAAAGTAAAACCATAAAAAATTTTTGTGAATTTCGACCCAAAGCCGTCTTTTAGACGTAGTCAGATACCTTAAGATCCAACCATGACTGTTATCGATGGAGAGTAAAAAGAGGCACATATTACTTTCACGAAGACGCTAAGCGAAAGAAGACGAAGTGATGCTCGAATGTTATGGGAAATCTTCAATGGAATGCATTATTGCGTATAATTTGCTAAATCAATACATTTTTGATATCGGTCTCACGGTGATCATGGCAAAGACAGACCAGAAATCTCGATTATACTTGTTTTATTTCTATTTCTTTAATTTTTTCAATCAGTAATTGCCCATATTTCGATTATATTATTTAAAATATACTCTTCTGATCTAACTATGACTGTTCTCAACGGAGAGTAAAAGATTAATCTAATTGGTTTTACCAAGACCCAAAGCGAAAGAGGGTGAAATGCCTCTCGTAATCCATGGGAAATCTTAAATGGAATACACTGCAAAATTTAATTTAATTTTCTGAATCAACACGTTCTCGAAATGGGTATAGCAGGGATTTTTTACTAGTGCGCTTTGTATAGCCTAGTGCGCTTTGTATAGCCAAGATAAAGCCGGAGTGAAACCGAAATGGAATCGGCTTTAAATTAGAACTGAGCAGCTGAGCCTGTTCAAAGGTTTATGACATATAATACAATGATACTAATGATTGTGATAAACATCCAAATTAGCATCCAAATAACATCTGAAAACATAATCTTCGTGTTGCTTCAAAACGGTTCATTAGCATAAATAAACTAACTAAGCAAAATTTATACATATTAATTTTATTATTATCTGAAATGTAAAAAGTTCTAAAGTAAAAGAAGTGGCCACATTTACTAGATGTTTCATTTTTTTATCATTTTTACTTCTTTCGTATTATTCATTTGTATCATTCATTCTGTCACTATTTTCGCAAAGGAATTTGTTTCAAAAATGAAACAGGCAATGGAGAAAAATAAATAATTTGGGCCGACAACCATATATTTCGTGCCATCCTTGCAAATAAATGCTCATCTTGAAAACTCTTTTTGTTTGAGCAGAGCTGAAACGACATATAGAAATTTCCTCCTTGAGCACGGCTGAGCTGAAAAAGTTAGGCCTCTGCGGGACTTAATTTTCTGTTAGATTTCTGTCTATCCTTCTTTCATAACTCTCTGGTCTTTCAGAATCCTGTTGGATGCTAACGAATAATTGACCAGACTTTCCGTGAAGAGCGTAGTACGTAATTATATAGTATTTAAATTCATAAAATTAATTTAACTTTCATATTTTTCAGAGCAGGAAACGACAAAGAAATTTCCTCATTGATTTTGGCTGGGCTTCAAAAATTAGGTCTGTGCGGGAACCGAACTTTCTGTTATAACTCTGCCTATCCTTCTTTCATAACTAACTGTTCTTTCAGAATAGTGTTGGATGCTTACGAGGAACTGGCCAGGCTTTTCGTGAAAAGCGTAGTACGTAATTATATAATATTTAAATTCATAAAACTAATTTTACTTGCATGTTTTTCAGATTTCCACATTTCATTTTGAAAACATATTCGTTTTAGGATTTCTAAAGCAAAGTTCTGATTTCACTGGTTCTCGGAAAGGAATAGTGGAGTACTTTTCCTTGTTTTTGATAACTGCTGGTAAAGTATTTTTCTGTATTTCCGAGAAAAGGATTACTCTTCGAAAGTTTGGTTTAAGCGTCTTAAAAAGCCAATGTAAGGAGGCGAAAATGCTTATTTTTTGCGCTGAAAGAGAAGGATTATAAAATAAAAGAAGCAAGAAAATTAGAGAAAAGAAACCATTATTTTCTTAAGAAATCTGTTTCCTCAATATAGATTTACAACTGGATTTAAGACAAAAAAAGAAACTTTTTGAAATGAAGCAACTGAAAATAGAAGAAATAAAAGTATTGAATTCGTCGTACATCAAATATTTTATTTATAAAATCCTGTGTTTTGAATCAGTTTTGCTTATGAAACATAACATTTGAAAGGTTCATAAACAGCTAGTTACATTGGGTTGTACAGAGGCTGTTCGCACCTTTTTTAGACGATTTCGTTTCACTGTAGGAAAAATTCGTTTGCTCAGAAAAAATTATTTTCACAACAATTACATTTTTGAAACTAAAAGTTATCATCTGCTATCTAAAACTTTTGTTTACATACAAAATGGGACTTTTAAAGAAGCTATGGATGGAAGGATACGTATTTGCTCTTTTCGAAGAGAGTTTTTCTTACACAGTTATTCAAAGACGCTGTGAAAGCCCTAGTTTTTTTTATATGTAAAGCCACGATAGACAATATTGTTAATAAGAAAGGAAAAAATCGTCAAAATCTGGATTTAAGTGGAAAAAGTTTTTCAAATGCTTATCCAAGGCAAAAACGCAGTTTTTGGAATTCTGCAAAGGTCTGATCTTTAATGTTAAAAGAAAACCCCACAAGTCAAATATTTGTTGCAAAATCATTAAATGCTCAGTATCAACTGTAAACAAAATTATTAACACTAATTTGAATCTTAAAAAGGCCAAAAATTATAATGATTATCGTCTTTCTCCATGTCACATCACTGAACGTAGAACAGGCTGCATAATTCTTTATGAAAAGCATTTATGCGGAGAAAAATGGTAAAATGTTGCAACAATCGATGAATCTTGGGTCTATTTAAATGACTGCAAGAAAAAAAGAATACTTTATTTTTATCAAAGAGGTGAAAAGAATCTTAAAACATGGTTCAAGGAATCTAAAGAAAGTTTTTCTTAAGGATATATGATTGTTGCTGGTTTTTAATATAATGACAAAATAAAAGTAAAGAGAGTGGAGAAAAATGTTGAGATCAACTCCACATGCTATCAGGAACATATTTTACCCCAGTCTTAAAATATGAAATACCATCTCTTTTCAAATAATATCAGCAATCAGTAGAACTGCATCAAGTCAAAGAGAGCATCCACACATACCAATCCACTATTAATTTCCTGGAAAAATTAAAACAAGGAATGTGTATTAAGACTGTACTCACTGATATTCCTGCTAAATCTCCTGTTGTATCACCATGGAATTTTTGCGATTTTGGACTTTTAAAATTTGCATTATCAAACGTCGACCTACAACCCTTTGTAGACTTTGGAAATCTGCTCAAGAGGAATGTTACAAAATACCTCTTCCGATACTGCAAAAGGCATTATTATCCTGGAAGTTGCGATGTAGAAAGACTGTTAAGAGTAAGGGTTTTCAAACTGAATACATAAAACATGAAAAAATTATGTAAAATAATTCTGACCATAAAAATCGTCTAAAAATGTTCGAACGGTTTCTGCAAGAGGTGGTAAAGCACACTATTGAAAACGTTTTTTTGTTTTATTTTCTGTTTTTTTGTATAAGAATGCGTGGAAGCAAGTGACTCGTTGAGGCACAAACACAAAAAATAGGTACGAAAGGAAACATAAATCTTTTCTTACAGCATCATTGACAAGTACTTCTACAAAGCAATGCTTACAGTAATTTCTCCAAATGGCGTCCATCGACATTAATACATGCTTGGAAGCGTCTATGGATTGATTGCGTACATTTTTGGGCTCGCTCCGTTGAGGACCTTGTCACTCGATTAGTTATTGCGGCTACAGATGCTCTAATAGCTGACATCTTTGAAACAGTACTTAAATCACCCCATCGACGTTGTCAAATGTATATTACGGTTAGTAGACGTAATCCTCAGTAATTACTGACATCGTTGTTGTAAAGAAGCACTTCTCAGCGATGCTGTAAGTAAACAATTTATGTGTCTTTTCATGTTCACTTCCTTATGTTTGTGTTTCAACGTGTCACTTGCGCCCTTTAGTGTGCTCGACCACCCCTTAGAGTTTGAATTTTGAAACACCCTGCATCTTAGTCAGATATGAGACCTAACAACATTAACGTACACAGATTAGCGAAAAATACCTTTTCCATTACCTATCATTGTATTGCAGTCTACTTCTGATAAAGGTCCCGAGGTTACTACAGCTCCTCTTGCAACAAGAACTGATGCAACAACAATGAGAGTAATATAAAAATTCATCTTTCAAGATATCTGGAAGAAAAAATAATAAATACAGAATACAAGAGTCATAAAAAATTCCTAGGCATGCTTAAGTTAGTAGGTATAGTTTAGTTTAGTCACATTAACATTCCGTTTTAAAGTTTCTGGAGGGTTATTAAGAGACGGACTTGGTAATTTTGAACCTTTGTCATATGACGAAGACGACACTTGAGAAGGCACCCTATCTCCTAACTTATACACCACACTAGCGAGAGGAGGTTTGAACTTTGAAGGATTTAAGCGTGCACAAGGTCATTAAATACTATGTATCTTCCTTCGAATCAGGTGTCGCATCCATGACCCTAAAGCCTAGATTCTACAAAATATTATATAATTTTCATAATTCCATTTACATTTTTTATTTAATTTCATAGGTCATGATATATTTGAAGAATACTTATCACAGCTTATCGCCTCATTTGAAGAATATTTTCAAAATGATACCTAATATCGATAAATTTGCATGGATTCAAAATCCATTTTAATGCCACTACTCCATCTGGATTTACTACTGCAGAGGCAGAGAATCTGATTGAACTTCCTTGTTACAATTCAATAAAAACAAAATTTAACACCCCGAAATTAACTGATGCTTTGAACTCAAGGGTTCTTCACCTCCGGACATTGCTACTACTGGGAAAAAAGTGGCATTACAAATGCAGCTACCTAATAAACTTAGAAGAGCCGTATTACTTTAATGAAATCAAAATATATTTATTAATCTTAAATATATTGGAAAAAAGTATATAAGTTAAAGGCAGAGGAGAATTTAAATGTATATGATTAAATTTTTTTTTTACATAGAGATTATATATAGGCATTCCGGCTTTTCCGTCAGTAATAATTTTTGTGTGGTGTGGCATCAGGTCATGGGAAGGTTAGTCGTTAAGGAATTAACTGGGTTTGGTTATCAGAAAAAGATAATTATCAACTCCTAAATGCTAAAGCTCAGAGAATTTTAATTCCATTTGCTATTTTTATTTGTGCATCGCGCGAAAATCACGTTGGAAAAGGAAATGGCGATGCCCAGTTCACTTCCACGATTTAACCTCTTCGCTTACAACAACGTGTCTGACATGTGCATCGAATTACATAATTTTTGCTATTTAAATATCCGTAATTAAGTCAACATAACAATTAATTTTAAATACAATAATCCATTGAACATGCTTAAATGTCTCAATTATCCGTTACCATCTTAAATAGATTGAAATAATAAAAAATATCCCAAATAGGTGGTGTCATCTAATTAGAAGATTAAATAAATTCGTAGGGCGAGGGGTTAAGAAAATGTGTAATGATCAAGAAGCTCATTCATCCCAATATTTTTTAATATTTTCTAAAATTTTATCAATGACTTTTTATGTGACTTAAAATGTGTTTTATTTAGTTTTATCGAACCTATAAAAATTATTGACTATTTTGTGAAAAGTTCTTGGAGTTTTTCATAGGGCGCCTTGGAAAAAATATAGATTCAGCAAGGGCGCCGATTATTGAAAAAGTTTAGGTGCCACTTTTCTAGTGCATTATTTATGGAAACTGCATAAGGCTTCTGTTCCCTCAAGCATGAAAGTTAGATAGTGATATGTCCAGTTACTTAACGGACTCGCATAAAAATTCAATAACCTTTCTAACACTCCCACGCAGTTTTCCGCACTCGAGAATTGGATCAATAAATATCCTTCTATCAACAACGTCACAATTATTTGTTTATTTTCCCACGCCGACGCAGACTATTCAAAAGGTATAAGGCACTGATTGGGATGTCGGAAAGTTGAATTCATGAATAGAATTATAAATATTACACTGTATCAATACTTTATCACACGCTATGCAAAAACTCAGCTTCATAAAATACAAAAACTCAAAAACAAACTCAAAAGATGAAACGAATGTCTAAGAATTAATTATCAATTTTCGTAAGATTAACAAATCAAAATACTCAACACGAAAGAGAAAGCCC
This sequence comes from Araneus ventricosus, assembly GCA_013235015.1. NCBI lineage: Eukaryota > Metazoa > Arthropoda > Arachnida > Araneae > Araneidae > Araneus > Araneus ventricosus. The sequence continues at coordinate 98,895 of BGPR01000060.1, forward strand.
AGAAGACAGAAAGCTCATTCATCTTTCATTGTTAATTAAAAATTTAAACCGTGAGATTTTGCGTTTATCAGTAGGTTTTAAAATAAATTCTCTAGTTAAAATGCAGCTAAACTCATGGCGGTTCACATCACCTTGTGAACCACATTTACGATATGGTATGTTGGCAAATTTGAAAAGAAATAAGTAAGAAAACCAGCGGGAGTGGCCTCCCCTAAACTTTCTCGTATACTTTTCAAACATTTGTCATTTCCCTTCCCCCTGCGTTGATAAAAAGTTCGAACCAACTGTAACCCAGAATGCAATGACTGTCAGAAGGTTTTTCATTGTTGATTATAGTGATAGTAAAATATTGAGGTGAAGAATCATATTCAAAAGATACGTATGTATTAAAACTTCGCAATATTTATTTTTCTATCAAACTCTAGCAAAGAAAAGTTCCGCGTGCGGAGAAGAAAACAGGAGAATAGCTTGCTCGCTAAATAGCTTGAGCATGCGCAGAGATTGCTTCCAATACGCAAGTTAAACGAGACGCCCTAAATATTTGCGTCCTTACAAAATCTCGCCGCCAGAATCGGTTTTTGGCAAACTGCCAAGTTTTCGTTGTATCCCTTCTTTGCACAGGCATTTATGCATGCGCATGGAGTTGAACAAGTTTGCTATTATACAGACCGACAGACAGTCAGCCCGTCGACGGATTTGGCTCAAAATTTTATACGGACCTACATTCATGACGATAAAACAGTGTACCAAATTTTATCCATCTAGCTATTCAAGTTTTTGAGTTATAGTGTTCGCATGACTTCGGACATACAGACAGACAGACTTCCCTTTGACGGATTTTGTCCAAAATTTGATAGAAACCTACAAATTATGTTTAAAGACCACATACCAAATTTCATCACTGTATCTCTAATAGTTTTCGAGTTATCGTGTTCACAGACACACAGACAGACATAATTCCAAAATTGTGTTTCAGGGAGGTCTAAAACGTGGAGATTTGTCAAAATCTCGAGTTCGAATTTTTTGACGATTACAATACTTTCTCTTTGTATACTTCGTATACGAGAAAGTAAAAAGGACCAGGGCATGTTAAAAAATATGTAGCATATTTGTTAGAATAGTTAAATCAGGGTGAACATTGTTAAATCAGACTTAATGAAACCCTTTTCCCGGCTTCCTGCTTCCGAGTCCATCTAATAAATTTGCATTCATTCCTGTTCAGTAAAAACTTTTTAATTTTATATTTTAATAAAGAGTAGGGCGCTAAGACTATAGTTTTAAGGCCAGAAAATGTAGTTTTTTGAGCAATATGGGTGGTTAACCCATATGCTTGCCATATAACCCTATGCTTGCGACGCCAGCTATAACATCACATGTGGAATAAGAATTATTCTAAACTAAACTGACAGTACAAGATTATGATTTCAATTTCATCGGCATTTTTGATGTTCGAAATTTCTGGTCAATTTATTTGAATGCTCAATTCAATGCAGCTTGATTTTGAAAGTTACAAGCATCTTACTCTTTAGAATACTAGATAATTTAATATTACCAGATATTTGAGTTTCCATTAATTTCTACAGAAACTGCTTAACATTATTCCATAATATCTCAGAACTGCGAAATAAAAAATATCACATACATTAAATTTAAAAAAGTTTTATTTAAAAACAATATCTATTTGATTACAAAAGATTTTATTGAGCTATATTATGCTCAGGAGTGAAATTGCGTTTTAAAAAATTACTTGAATTTTAATTAAACGATGAAAATAAACGTGGTAATACTCCCGAGATTAAATAAAAATAAGCCTATTGCTTTTATGAACGATTTCAAAAATAAAAATTGAAGACTATTCTTTTTCAAGCTTTTTATGCTATCACTAAAAGGGAATAAAATGATTTGTTGAATGCATTTCGAATGAAAAAAACAAAGAATATCGAAATAAAAGCACTTTACAATGATAAAATTCCTGAAAAATTATAAAGGGTAAAGAAAAAGTAATATATAAAAGAGTTCTTTTTAATTTTAAGTAACTAAAATTGTTTTTATATACTTTTATTTAACTTGACTTGCTTCAAGTTCTTTAAGGTGGAATTCTGTAATACATTTTTCTCTCTTCCTGATGTGCTGGAATTTTGAAATTGTGCACTCTTATGTATCCTCGATGAGAATACACTATTTTAATATTTTCAGAACTAAATAATTAGTTATGCGATAAATTTAATTAAATTTTGACTCCGTGCTAGTAGTGCCACTTGGTTTGGAATTTGAGAAAGAAATTCATTTCAAGATACCAAAATATTTATAATAATAAATTTTAAATTAAAGACAAAAAAGTAGAAAACAATTAAAATAGAAAAAACTACTTTTCAAGTATATTATTAAAATTGTGTTTCTAAAAACCGTTTTTTTTTAAACTTGACTAATTGTATATCAAAATGCGGCTGGCAATTTTAAATTAAAAATCTGAATAAATATTGCATAAATAAATAATTAAAAATGCATCATAAATGCATTTTCTGTAGGATGTAAGCAAATTCTTCTTTCCTGTAATTACTGTTTTAACCCGCGAGGTCGCGCAAAGGGGTGTCCGACACCCCACGCCACATAAAATATGAATAATACTGACTTCCCTTTAGTTGAAATGAATCAAATCCATGTTAGCTGCCTTTAAGGTTGCATTCAACAGACGGAACGTGTTTCAAGACATTTTTTAAAATTTTTTATTGGAATTCATTATAAGGGATGTGAAACAACCCCTTGCGCGTCCTCGCGTCAAGTTTCTTTGTTCAATTGAATGATCGTATCATGGACAGGAAAATAATGTTGTCTCTCTGTTTAAATTTTAGTGAGGAAACAAGTGGATTCAAGCACATTCTATATTTCTAAAATAAGAATTTTGCTGGTACAAGACTTTTAAACTGGATAATAGCGTAAGTGAAAATGTCAAGAATAGAGCAAAAGTTATATTATTCAGGACATAATATTACTGTAGTCAGCTGGTACATGTCTTATCTGATGCCACAAAAACTATTGAAGGAAAAGCTTAAAATTGTAGAAACTATTTTGAAAATAAAAGTGTATTACGTCCTAAATTTATTAGATCTAAAGATAAATCCCCGCAGAATTCTTATTTGGATTTCTAAAACATTGTTTCTTGTGTACTTAAGAAAATTAGAAGCAGCGTTTTTCTATCCACATTGTATAACGATTATTATATTGATGATGCTTTAATATAAAAAATGTTGAAAACATGTATGTGAGAAATAAATTTTTCTTATGTGTTCGCAATGCGCTGAATAACACAATTTATTATTTGCTAAGTTTTTCGTCTAAAAATTTGTTCTCGTATAACTAGAACTGTTTGTATGAATCATTTGGAACAGATATAGCATAAAAATGTTGCTAGTTTAGCTTAAATGGCGAAATAACAAATTGGGGTGTCGCACACCAACTTGCGTGTCTTCGCGTTACTCTTCATAGCGCGCATCCTCCCTGGTTAAATGTAAGTTAACTGTAAGGTTCGACAATGTTAAATGCAAGTGAAAATATTGTAAAATGCAATTTAATGCGAACAAAAACTTAAATATAAGTACAATATAAGATAGATTCAAAGTTCTTCAATTAAAACGAACTATTTAATTCTAAATTTCATTTTAATCGGAAGAAAGTTAGATATAACACTTTTCAAAAGGCATTCAAAAAGCTTCAAATGTATAAAAAATGTTGAACATTGTTTGGAGGTAAGGAATTGAGGACTTTTCTAAGTGGGCGAAATTTTCGTTGAGATACCACTCATGAAACAGTTTTCAGAGTTAAAGATTAAAATTAGGCTATAAGTAGTTTTATTGATTGTAGATTAGTTACAATCCTTTTAGGAAAGTTTACACAATACATTGCAGTTAATATAATTTTTATTTTCTGGAGACACAAGCATTTATATTTCAGAACTAAAATCACAAAAATTATTCAATATTTTTTTAAAACATAGGTTTTTTTACTAACTTTAGTAAGAAAAGTATAGTAATAAGTTTTATTAAAAAATAATGTTGTATATCATAATAAATGCTGTGAAACCATTTAAAAATTTACTTTATAAATGGGTATTAACATTTGAAGAAATCAGCATCAAGCCAATAATTATATGAACTGTATTTTAATTCTATGAGATCGCATCAGTTAACATATATTTGACAACAAATTTTTTTGAATTATTTTCAGTAACATAAAAAGTCTTTAAATATGTGTGACAACGTATATGTATGAAAAAGAGAAACTTCAATTTTTGTCACCACTGAAGTATAAAATTATTTTTCGCTGTAAGCCAAAGTTTTTGAACTTTTGGTACGTAAAATAAATGATAAACGAACTTTTTTACGCTGAAGAACCTTTTCTAAAGTTTAGAGGAGGAAACATGACTATTATCAATATATATTTCTGGTATAGGCTGAAATATATTTTCCAAGATGAAATACATCGAAATTCTAAACAAATCATTGCCATTGTAAATAGTGATAATGCAGTTTGTCATATTTGGAAATTTAATTTTGAAGTAATTGGCACATTGTTTGAGCCTTTTTAAGCCTTTGAACATTTTTAAGCGACACCTTTATTAAAAAGCATTATCTTTATCTCTAATGCTTGCTTTGGGCTGACTTTTACTTCAGCAACTGTTTTGAGATTTAAAATCACTTAGAAACACTTTATGAAGAGTTTTTAAAATACATCAGAATTTTTTTGTCTATTATATTTTACGGTACTGTAAATAAATATGCAAATTTGGATTCAGTTTCGAGTAATTTGCTGAAATGCAGAGAAAAACTTGAGTTCTAAAATTTTAAATTAAAACTTGTAAGATTAAAAAAGTATTGAACGAAATCGAATAATGTACTGAAAATCTTTTGAAGGTTTGATGTAAATCTAGTTACGCAATTGTAAAAATACGAGGGATGTTCCGAAAGTAAGTTTCATCATGCTTTTACATAAGGAAGATTTATTACAATCCAAAACATATAATGGCATAACAACATGCAAACTTTTGGCTATTTTGCCACATATTCGCCACCGACATAGATACATTTGTAGTACCGTGAAATCATTTTCAAGAAACCATCTTGGTAAAAATCGGTGCCCAGAGAGCGAAGGAAGTTCTTAACAGCCTGTTGCACCTCTTCATTTCTTCGGAAGTGACATCCCGATAGTGCTGATTTCAATGCAGGAAAAAGGTGAAGATGGGTGCTGAAGGACCTCACTCTGATCACAAGAGTGCAAGAATGGCAATAAGCCTCGAGGGGTTTTGTTCTCGTACTATAATGCAAGACCTTACACAGCAAGGAACACATTCGTCGCCTGGGATGGGAGAGATTGGATCACCCGGCCTACAGCTCCGATCTTGCCCCATCAGACTTTCACCTTTTTCCTGCATTGAAATCAGCACCATCGGAACGTCACTTCCGAAGCAATGAAGAGGTGCAGCGGGTTGTGAAGAACTTCCTTCTCTCGCTGGGCACCGATATTTACCAGGATGGTTTCTTGAAATTGATTTCACGGTATGACAAATGTATCAATGTCCTTGGTGAATATGTCTAAATATAGCCAAAAGTTTGTATTTTGTTATGTCATTGAATGTTTCGGATTGTAATAAAGTTTTCTTGAGAAAAGCATGATGAATCTTACTTTCGGAACGTCCCTCATAAATTGAATTAATTTTGAACAAGTATGAAATTACTATGCAGTGATGAATGAAAATTAATAGGATGCTACGCATGAGATATAAATTACTTTTAAAGTTCAAGCGAACTTTTAAATGAATAAATAAATAATAATTTTGATACATAGGATTATGGTTCTTTTACAAAGAACGAATTTTTGAATTAATAAATAAATAATAATTTTGTTGTAAAGGATCATGGTCGTTTTACAAAGAATGACACACCCCTTAAAAGAATCGCAAAAGTTCTTTAACAAATCAGGCCGCGGTGGCCTAGTGGTAAGGTCTCGACCTCGGGACCGGAGGGTCGCAGGTTCGAAACCCGATTCCACTGAAGATCCGCCGTGTATGGGGCCTGTTGCACGCTAAATCATACGTAGTGGCCAAACGTCCTCCCGTTGGTGTGGCGCGGAAGTTTGGAGAGGGGGGTGCCAGCTCAGGTGTCGTCCTCGTCATCTGACCGCGGTTCAAAATTACGAGGTCCGTCCCTAAATAGCCCTCGAGTTGCTTCAAAACGGGACGTTAATATAACCTAACCTAACCTAACCTAATCTTTAACAAATCATAATGATAAAATTATCAAGAAATTTTGAAATAGATTAAAGTTAAAGGTAAAACATTTAGTTTTTCTTTATACATTTATGAAAAAGTCCACTAGTACTTGGATGAACACAATGTCGAGTTGAAGTGATAAAACCTTTTTGAAATACGATTATTTTCTTGTGATATTTTTACGAGACATTCCAAATTTTTTTACATTATTTTAAACGAGTTACTTCCATTTTCGAAAACCATTATTTGACTCGAAGTTCTTAGATTCGAATAAAGGTATCAAAGTAGTTTAATATTGATTTTTCCATCTGTGTAAGGAAGGTTTCCTACTTCAATAAGAGTGAATCCCTATTTAAAAGTAATAATTCTTTTTATAGACTGACATTGACTTAATACAGCTATTGCTACGTTCTAAGCAGTCTAAACTCAATTATGTCGTGAATAGTGATTCGGTAGATGCTATTGATTTCATGTGTATCTTGAGACTATAATTTGCTTTTCGTCAGTGACTAAAATTATTATAATATAAAATAATAAGTTTATAATGGATGAGAAAGATAAGATTAGCATGGGTAATGCTAACCCAATTACGGAAATCTGAAAATATTTTGTCAGTAGATAAACTGATGGCAAGGGAAGGGGCCTAAGAACATCAGATCATCTGAAAATCACTTTTGATAGCGGAAGTACAAAGATACGATGTTTTATACTAAAGAAAAATAAGGTTTAAGCTGTGACAATTTCAAAACTTTTGAGGATTTAGAGAAATTGACCTTACGTAAAAACTTATGAAATAAAATTAAACTATCCACCTTCGGCGATTAGCTGTTAGCCTGCAATTTTAATAGCTTGTAGCTATGCTTGCAACTAGACGAAATAAATTGACGAATTGGCGGTTGTAGAGGCTGATAGACTCTGCAAAAATTTTATTTTACAATATATCTCAAAAATGGAAAGTGGTGGGTGGCAGGAGAAGATTGACGGCATATCTAGGGGTCATAATCTTTTATTTGAAATAAAAATTGTAGAAATGTGTTGTGTCCAGTAGTTGGGGCTGAGGACTCTGTCATGGTTTTTTTCCATTGTGAATGTATAGTGGAGTAGTGTTTTTTGATTTCTCTCAAGAAATGGAAGGTGGTGGGGGCAGACGACCATTGATGACATATCTAGACGTCATAAGCTTCTATATGAAATAAAAATTGTTGAAATCGGTCCTGTGGTTGCGGCTGGGCTACTGACCATCTGGTTTTACAAAATTATTTTAAATATGTAGATTCAAAGCATTTAATTAAGCTCCTTGAGTTTTAATACTTTCGCTACGTTAATTGTTTCAGAAACAGTTGCTTAGACGATATGAAAATCAGAATTAGGTAAAATGCAAGGAAATAACTTAATCATATTTTTATGTTTATTGTCTGAAAAAATTTCCTTTGATTAAAACTTAGGATAATATTTCCTATCAGTAAATATGCATGTTAAATTATTTAGATGAAAAATCTTAAAATGGGTTGGTTGATCTCTTTGATGGCTATTCTAAAACAATCGAACTGAGTTTATTCTCGTTTATATTTGTTTTAATAAAAGTTTAAATTTGACTCTTTCGTTTATATTACTTGAATAAGAGTGTACTTTTTCAGATGCAAAATTCTTAGAGACGGAAATAGAATTTTTTTTTCAGCGCACAACTTTCCTTTTCCTTAAAAGGATATTTTCCTCCATAGGTCATTTTTGTAAACCCTTATAATTATTTGTTTTGTCTGGTTCTGTTTTGTAGAAAGATGAGGGTTATTTTGGGACGGATCTCGTAATTTTGAACCAAGTTTAGATGACGGGGATGACACTCTTCCCCCTCTCTTCCCCCTCTTCTAGCTTCCGCGCCACACCAGTGGAAGGAAGCTTGTCAGATTTAACGCGCACCATGCCCACAAACCTGGGGAATCTTTTATTTAATCTGGTTTTGAACCTTTAACCCTCCAGCCCTGAAGCCGAATCTTACAGCAGGCCTCCGCGGTCTCCTTAATCACCAAGGGTAAAGGTAAAAATAAATAACAAATCTAATTAAAAATAAAGAAAATCCTCCCATTATTCAAGGCAGTATTCTCGACGAATTAGCTTTGGATAATTTTAATGCTTTAAAACTGAATATTATTCGGAATGAATATTTGTTACCCTGAAATTAACCCAAATACACACTTTTTTAATTGGTTTAGTGATTATTTAATTTAATTTTTTTCAAAGATTTCATTTCTACCGAGGAAGAAGTTAAAAATATAATTGTTATAAAAGAAAATTTTTGCCCACTCCTTGTGGTCGAAAGAATGGAAAATCGCTCTTTGTTGCATTTATGGGGGGAATTTCAAAATTGCAAAGGAAAATTATAAAACATGATGTGCCTTGAAATAAGTGGACTTGGGGGGATTTACTTCACTAACATATTTTCAGGCATAATATTCTTAAGTTGATAGGTATGAGAGTTAAAATTGCTCACTGCCAAGTTTACTTTGTAATTCATTTATAGAAAAAGATTTTAAAAATTGTAGCGAGAAAAAATATCTTCCTAGTGCATTTTATCATGATAAATACATCAAATTTTTCTTTCATGGGATTGTAATGCAAATTGAACAATATCAAGATGATTCACCCGTCAAGTCACAATATTCTAGGTATTATGTATACTATTGCTCAACAATCAATTGAAAAATGAGATATGCTTTACGAAACAAAGAAGCAGATTTAGAAAGAACTTACATTTAAATTACAATTACAAAACTAAGTTTAAATTAGAATTTAAATTCAAAAAGAAGTTACAGAAATAATTAATATTAGAGAAATAAAAAGTTAAAAAATTCTAACGAAACATTGCTATAAAGGGCATTTTAAAAGGGTTCTGGTAAACTTTGAACTAAAATGAACAGGGTAATTCCACGCATTATTGTTCCAATTAAAGACAAAAAGGAATGTAGAATGGAATTTTATAGCGATTCTGAGATTTCAAACAATGATTTAACGTATGAGGCAACGAATGGAAATGGATGAGCGTAGGTGAGAATGTATCGTAATATCTTTCCTAGCAGACGTGTGTCCTATAATGAACATTTTTGCGCATTTGCATCAAAGGCTGTGTAAAGCTGTTTTTTTGCAATTAAAACTCACTGTAAAAGAGCACTCGTGTGCTTAGAGCACTTTCTGAAACATTATGCGCACATTGTTTAATAAACCTGTTTTGTAAAACATATCTACGCTAATAATTTTTTTATTCTTCATGTATCAACAACGTGTATGGCCTACCCTGAAAGTTTGTCGGAACCTTTTGGAATCATCCTGTTTATGAGAGCCGACTTATGGGAGAGTGGGGTAAAACCGGTTACCCTTGTTTCTTGCGCTATTATTTTTTCAATTTAGCGGACAGATAATGAATTACACTTTACTAGTCAAGAAAAAGGTACTGTCATAGTGGCGAGTTGTAGCTGTTGAAATTACTGCGTGTGTAAAGGTTTTTTTTGGTTTTAGTCGTGTGTAAAGGTTTTTTTTTGTTTTAGTCGTGTGTAAGGTTGTTTTCTTTTAAGCCTTTTGCTCTAATGTTCGTTTAATTTTAAACTATCCTTACTTAATAATCATTACAATTATAAAAAACTACATTTAGTCCAGCTAATTATGCGTTTGCTAAGGATTTATACCCTATCAAATAATAAAGATTTACACCGAAAATTTCGCGGTTCAATTTCGTTTTTTATAACCTCTGCACTCGGGGTAAAACCGGGATTTCCAAGTGGCGTAAGACCAGGACAGTCAGTATTAATTATTACTCCGATGATGAAGATAAAAACACATCATACATTTATTGTTTATATTTTCATGATGTATTTTTCTAATTTAAATAAAGAGGAGGGGTTAATTCAATGTAGAAACTGTCTAAGCTGTGCCCACGAAAGCTGTAGTGGAATGGAGGAAGAAGGCATCTGCTTTATTTGCGAATTTTGTAACTAATATTCTTAAATTGCCATATAAAATAAAAATAATTGTTACTTTTCCACTAAAAATTGAATTTTCCTAATTCCGCTTAACGTTAACGTATAACTTTTTTTAATAAAAATATCACTGGTAAAAAAGTAGTAAAATTATGACTTTTCTTGAAAGATATATTGTACTCCGATAAACAATGAATATTTTAATAAAATTTTACAAGCTTTATGTTGAATATTTTACCTCCAACAGGTCTTCGAGTCTTAAGTACCCGATTTTACCCCACTTTTCCCTATATGCTAATCTCAGTCTTCATTCCATGTAAAAGAAGCATTAAAAATTCTGATGATTCTAATTCTATTTAAATGATGTCCTGGCGGTACTTTAAATTTGGAAAATTGGAACATTAGAATGGTTTTAACTATTTCAGAATTTGACCAAAGATCAAAATGTTTCTTCTGTTCCATTTGAAAAAAGAAATCAAAATTAAATCAGATTTTCATAAAACAATTTGATTTAGTGATGAAGGATTATTAGCTCTTAGTAAAACAATTTTAAAGAATGTATAGGCCTATGCTTATTTTTAGAATCAAAAGTTATTGTTTTGATAAGAAATGCTTGAACATTATTGATTTGAAATTAACTTTGGATCATATTTGATGCAGGACTGTCGTTTGCTTATTTAAAGTTATGTAGTTCATGCATCAATGTTATTTAGTTTGAATGTTTGTATTTGAAACATCAATGTTTCTTAACTACCATTTTGTAATTTAATTGCTTTTAATTTGCTCATGATGTAGCTTCATACAAGAGCTTTATTTAACAAACAAAAAATTGCCACAAAACTGAATTAATTTAGATTAATACCGATTAAATAATTATTTACTGAGATTTAATATCCTGAGAAATTTAAAAACAAATACACGAATTAATCAAATTTGCAAAGTTCTGTGGCATTCATTGTCATATGATATGAATCTAAATGTTTTATTTTTTATTATCTTAATTAAATTTTGCCTAAGTCAATTAAATGATTTGAATGAAATATATAAGTTATTAATTAAAATAAATTACCTTACATATTAATGTTATTATTTTATTCATTTCAGTGAGATAAAAGTATTTATCTTTTTATTCATTAAAAATTCACAAACAATTTCCTCAGTAACTTTAAAAATATACATTCGTCGGCTGCGAGGCAACATGAAATTTTAATTTTGAAATTATTAAAAACAAAAGGTTTAAAAGGATAAAGAGTTTATCTATAAAAAACTTAAGGTTGAATGTCACCGACTAAAAACTGCAGAGAAATTTTTAGCTTAAATACAACATATGATAAATAATTTCTGAAGAAAAAATTCAAAAACTCAGAAGTTTAAAAAAGAAATTGACGTGTAAACTTCTCCTTTTACATTAGGATGTTTTATGGTGACACGGAAAAGAGTGCTTGTGGCACAGAAAATAACACAAAAAATGATATCTTTAGAATGCGTAAACACCTATTATGTATATTTTAAAGAGGCTTATTTAAGTAGATGTGTTACAGAAAATTATTTACATGGGCAGTTTGAACGAAGTGACAGTTAAATTAAGAATGACTTGCAGTAAGAAGAGCACAGTATAAATTGTTTTTACTCTGTGAATAAAGTTTAGGTGAAGAGGTTAAAAGTGCTACAGAGCAAAGAGATAATTAAAAATTTAGTAGTGCATTAATTATTTCAAACATTTTATTCAGTTTTAATGATTTTTTTAGTCTTTTCTCACGAAAGAGAGGGAAAGACGTCATATTATTTTGGGCAATGGAATCCATTCTTGCTCACTTGACTAACTTCAAGTACGCCAGTTTCATTTTGGAATTCATTGCATATCTTAAAAACGAAGAGGTACTCAACGTCAAAGCACAATGTAAGACAACTGCAGTTCGATGTTAGATGATTTATGCAAAAGCGTTTTTCAAATAATTGGGGCGTCGCGTGCATTGATTTTATTCAGTTTATTAGATTAACTTCCCACTTTGAATCTACAGGAGGGGAACGAAGAACGGACCTCGGAGTTCAGAGAGTCAATTTGCAGATGGAAACTGCGACACCTGAGTATGCCTTCTACACTCCCAACTACTATGCCGTATGAACATACTCATACTTACTCACACACAATCTTACTCACTTACACAGCGGATCTTTGATAGAATCAGGCCTCGAACCATTAATTTTTTGACTTCGAAGTCAAAATTCAGTCAACAGGGTATTTCTACCCTACATTTTAAATGCGTGAGTGGTTTTCGTCCAAATGCAGCGTTTTCAACTTAACTTACATGTGGTTATTTGTACTCGATGCTACAAATGGATGCAGCTTTCCTGACTGTAATATTGTTAGTATAAAGGATTATCGAATTGACTAATGTATGTAAAGTTATTAAGTAATCAAATCAGGATAAGCTTCATGAAATATCTGGTATTAATATTTACTATATTTGCAAGGCTGAGACCAAATTCAGTTTTAACAATATAGCTGATTTAAAAGTAAAACATTTTACATGAAATTGAAGTGAGAAAAAGAGACATATTTAGAGATCTAAAGATTAGATTTCAGATGCCTGTTAAAGGATAAGTGTCAAAAATCACAATTCTTTAAGTAGTGTATTTCTAAAAGAAAATATTATTGAAAATTTGCATTAATTCGTATAAGTTTATATTAACCTCGTTGACATAACAAATAAAGTCCTATTCTGCAGCAAAAGAACAGGATAATCAAAATATATTTTATAATAGTAATACGCATTCCTGGACAGTAAATTAAAACAATGTGTTTTTAGCTCATTTTAATGTTTTGCCAAATAGAATCGATGGGTAAATTTAATAAAAATGCAAGAGAAAACTCCTAAAATTGAAGTCAAGGAAAAAAGACTTATTTTAATAAAGAGGCTCAACAATAGAACTTCAATAGATGTTGCACTGCTTTGTAAACAACCAATACCATCCTAAAGAAGAGCCGCTTTCTCATTACTTGATGGTAAGCTACAGGAAGTACTTGGGAATATCTACGGAAATAGCCCTGAAGTACTTCCCTTTTAGCAGACACTAAGACAATTATGCTTTTATCCGCTTACTTCTACATCCATTTAATATATTTATTCGAAATTATCGAAGCATCTGGTGCTCGGAAATTTTACTCCCCGCTTTTTTGTACCATACGGCAAGGAAAAAAATTACTCAGAGAAAGCCTAATATAACTGAATTATTCCGAATTTTTGAACGTAAAATATTTTTGTCAGGATTTCTTAGTCAATAATTTTATAACCTAAAGGGATTTCGAAATTCATTTTATTATGATCAAATATTTTCGGTGATTTTTAAAATTAACTATCTGTTTAAGGAATTGTTTGTTGAAAATACATAAAAATTTAATTGGTATACTGTTTAATCAAGAAATAAATTTTGTAAATAACATAATGCTAAAAAACACCATTTTAAATTAATTACTTATTTTTAAAGTGATAATATAGATTCCTTAGGTTTTTTTCATTCTTCAAGATTCAACTTAATAATGGACTAATAATGCATCAATCTTAACTAAAATGTTACTGTCACAGTGGTAAAATTTTATACGATGATTTCATTAAAAGTTTTACTTTGAACATTTTTATCTGCGAAATTGTGAAAAAAATGTATCTTTGGTTTCAGATATTAATTTGGAGGATTTTTTTTCAACGGTATTTATATAACGAGAAATTTCAGTAGATATTTAGGTGTTTTTATTCAGACTATTGAAATTTTATAAGGTTAATTGCAATTCCGAAGCTATTGCAAAAAATGTTGCTTATTTAGTGAACTAAATATACAGAAACTTGTAGCAAATAGAATTGGAAATATCTATTTTTGGACATAATAAATAATAATTAAGTACATAATTTTATTTCAGTTTGATCAGCAATAGGATTACGAGTAAAAGTAACATTTCAAACTCTATGAGGTTTTGGAAAGAATTCTAAATGCTCTTCACTTTTTGCTAATCCCTTGCCATTTTAACATTCTCAATGTAATTTTGAACCTGCGTAACCAGAATTCTATCAAAGAGTCATGAAAAAACTTCAGACACAATATTTCAACAACTATTTATTTGTATACTCCCATTAGAAATGCTTAATATTTAGTTGTAATTTATAAATGTCTCAATACATTATTTTCAAGGATCGTAGTTTTCATAAATAGGTTGTTTTTAAAATTGGAGAAAAATTAACGATTTTTCTTTGTTGGTTATTTGCAAAGTTTTCGTCTTAAAAATTCATGCTGTTTGCTTTTAATATCTCCAACAAAATATTTTATACTTTATGATGAATAATTTACAATTCGTTGATTTTTTAAAAAGCATTATGAAAAGTGTTCAAAATTGCAACTTTGCGTTGTTTATTACGTTTATTAATTGTTATATTATGATATATTGTGGTATTTTGAAATATTTGATAAATTGTGCTTATCATTTATTAAACGAATGTATACATTTATTACTGAACCTGAAATACTCCTAGGGTGCCACAATTTACACACGAGGCTTACGGAAGTAAATATATTGAGCAACTTAATGACTAAACAATTTCATTTCAAGAGTAAAGGAACATAAGAATGTTTTGACTTACGGAATTTTACCAAATAGAACAAATTCTTCATGCATTATGTTTGATTAAACTACCCAGTTGTTTCTATGGAAGTTCAGAGAAATAAATCGTAATATCATTTTTGTTCAGACAGAGCAATACGAATTGATTTACTACGAAGTCTCGGTGTTTTTTCATATGGGAACAAAAAAAAAGTAGCATGATTTATCATTCCTTTGAAATCCAACATTTTTAGTTTTAGCTTAATTATTCTCATTCTGTCTGGATGACAGCGATGGCGTGGTAGTGAGATGTCGGCATAGGGCAAAATTGTTCGAAACCCGATTCCACCGAAGAACCGCCGTGTAAGCAGACCTGGTGTACACACTAAACACGTAGGGGTCAAAAGTCCTCCCGCTGGTGTAGCGCAGAAGTTTGGAGAGGTGTTGGCTCTGGTGTTGCCCTCGTTACCTGAATACGATTCAAAATCATGAGGTCAGTCCCCAGATAGATCTCATGTTGTTTCGAAACGGTCGTAAATATATAACTAATCTAAACATATTTTTGTGAAAAAAATTACGACAAACAATACATTTTTACAAGTTAAACCTCTAAGTTGCTCGAACAATCATTACCTAGAAATAAAGAGGTATTAAAGAAGCATAATCAGAGGTTGAAGATAGTAGGGAAGATCTGAACGTTAAAAGAAGTGTAATACACGGATCCTGTTATACGTTTAAGGTTTGAAGATTTCCATTGTTAAAAGTTTGACCTACAAAAAGTAATCTATCCTGGATCTCTATTAAACGGCCATAGTCTTCTACTGACAAATTTGCTTCGAAATACGTCATAAATCACTGCAATATTACAAATTTTTCAATTTCATAAGTCTAATATTTAGCCGGAACTAATTTTTTTTTATTTTTCAATAAAAGTGTAAATGTTTGTAAGAAATTTAGAAAGCGAAACTTTAGAAGATAAAGTGTTAGCTCAATTTTGAGTTAAAATTTATTAGTTAGAATAATTAAGTAATTAAAATTTCTGTCCTAAAATCAATCCTCTTTCAAGTCGAAAATGTAGCAAGTAAATAATTTTTTAATCTCTTACTAGTTATTCAAAATTAATTGAAATTAAGAGAAAAATAATAAGTATTCAAATATGAATCACTGCGCAATGAAGGGTTAAAGAAAGCCAAAATTTCGGTGAGAAATAAGGAGCTTTTTCAAAAACATTACTAATTATGAGTTTATAAAGCTGTTCAGGTTTTATTGAGAGACTTTAATGAATATTTGGTTGCTAAGGTTTAGCTGATTGGAATAGAGTATTCTATCGCTTGTCATATTGCTTGATTAAATACCATAGGGCATACTTTCAATTAAAGTTAAAAATACGAATACAAAACAAGTAGAGTGCATTAACTTACTGATAAAGCAATGTTGTGAAGATTTTATGCAATAGATATAAGGGTATTCACTTGAAGAAATCACCTTTCATAAATAGCTACTACTGAATCTCTATGATTTCTTTAAAAAAACGAATGAATAATTTTAAGTTACAAAAACTTTCATGTTTTGATGTGAGTTACTAGGGGTGAGAAATAACTGCTTTGAATGACTTTGGGGTAAGTATAGAATCTATTTGTTTTATTCTCTTTATTGTTATTTTTGTTGCTGCTGAATTTGCACGTAAATAATGCGATGTGCTTTTATTATTTGGTCTTATACTATTTTTATTATTTGGTCTTATACTATTTTTCAGTTGGTCTTATATTATTATTTTTGAATTTTTTGTTTACACATTTTCAATTTCTTTTTTTTGGAATTTATTACTTTAATTTATTTTGCTAAAAATTTGTATTTTGGATTTGGGGTAAGTTTCATTATCAATTAAGGTTCCCTATTTTATAATCCATCTAAAACCGATACGAAATTTTCAACAAAGATGAAGCTTTCTCTCTCTAACTAAACTGCGCAGTCGTAAAACTAATTTTAATTCTTTTCGTATTCTTTTCTGTAGATTAATTAAACTATAAACGAAAAAAATCAAAATAAAAAATAGCTTTCTGTGATGAGAAATTTATGTGGACCTTCGGTTGTTTACTCCGTTGAAATGTATCAAAATCTCTGTAGAAGTTGTTTTCTTACATTAATACTTATGCAACGGTACAGCCCTAAAAAGGATGGCGAGTTTGAAAGCTTATTTGTAACGCAGAAAGTAAATTTCATTCATTAAAAATTTTATTTTAATGAAAAAATTATCCGAAATATTAATACCTGTTAATGAGAGCAGCTGAAATAAATGTGAAATTTTCTTTTTAATCTACTACAGAATTATAGAAATAATTTTGCAGCAATAGCAATAAATTTATAAATTTTTATCTTGGAGGTGGTTATCATTTGAATTTGCTGGTTTGAGGTTTGTAATCGTTCCTTAATAAAAACATGGTAATTAGATTAAATTGATTTTACAGAACTTAACATAGATAAAAAGTTTTCATTTCATGAGCAATTACGTAAAAATATCCCAAAACTCTAAAAGTAATACTCATGAATTTTCAAAACATTTACTCTATTAAAACATTACAATTAAAATCCAAAAACATTAATACGAGTGATTACCCCATTTTGGATGATTTTATAAAGTTCTTTTTTATTTAGGACTGAAATGCACGATTTAAAAGTCAAAACACATTCATTGAAGCAAATTAATGAAATAAAACATGAAAACTGTCATGGAATTTATTTCTGCTATTAGTTTAAAATACCTTCGCTCAATTTATTGACTTTCTATTATTCTGAAACAAAACGATAATTTTCCAGGCCTTTTTGTTAGATTAAGTTTAATTTTTTGCTATTATATTTGTCTTTTTTAATAATTCAATATAAAAAGTGTAGATATAATTTTCAAGCCTACTATTCTAACGGAGTTAACATTTTTATGAAATATACGTGTGAATAGCAAATTATGCCTATTGAATTAAGAAAAGGTTTCTTTTTTTCAGAACGAAAGACTTTGATTAGAAGTCCTTATTTTTCACCTTCTCTTTTTGCAAGGCGAGCTTAATCAGAATGAGAATAAATTCTTTTTTTGAGTTAAATTTAAAAAAAATATGAATTTTCAAGTTAAATTAATAAAAAAGTTAAAAACTGATACAGTGTATTTTAAGGATTTTCTGCAAAAGAGACATAAAAATATATTATTTAAAGTTAAGAATTTATTCGAATAATTATTATGTGACAAATCTTTTAACATATAAATATTTAAGCATTATTATTTATTTCAGACATGGATTTAAACATCTTTTATTTATTTGCCTGCTAAAGTAATATGTTTCTATATATTTTATTGTAGGCTCCTTTGAACGCTAAGTCATTTTCGAAAAACTGCTGCAACAGATGAATTGGAAATATTTAATATATTTCGTATCTAAACATTTATTTTTGTAAGAAAACCTCTTTAACGCCCATTGAACATGATTCCATTATTTTGAGCTGAAGAATTTCGTATTTTTCTCTATATTTCAATATATCCCTATTATAATTTAGTTTCTTTCGCCTTCTCTGTAGATTTAAAGAATTCTTTAACTCTGATTTATTTTGAAATGTCTGGTATTTCTCCTGTTTCCTTTTCTTTTTCTTCTTTGTGAACCTGTTGATTCTCTAATGCTTTACTTAAAAAACTTTTTTGGGCTCCCTACTCAAATTTGAAAATCCTATGCGAAGTTTATAGTCGTAATAATTTCTAGGCAATAGATTAGTAGATATCTGACTTTAGAAAAAGTTTGGTGTCCTGTTCTAAAATACTCACTTAAATTTTCTCAAATAGATGAAACGGAAATATTTCATCTACTTTATATCTCAGTATTTATTTTTGTAAGGCGACTTCTGTAACGTCCATTGAAATGGAGTTTCCTTACAACCATGACTTTGCGCGGAAGAATTTCATATCTTTCTTACTTTTCAATCTATTTCTACTATAGTTCGGGTTCTTTCGCTTTCTCTGACATTCTAAACAAGGATTTATTAAGAAATGTCTGCCATTTCTTCGACTCCCGTTTCTTCATCTTCATATACCAGTTAATTCTATAACGCTTTGCTTAAAAACTTCTTTTTCACATCCCTATTCAAATTTTATACAGAGATTCTAAGTTTATAGTCGTAATAATTTCTAGGTAGTAGTAGATTGGTAGATATCTGATTTTAGAAAATATGTTACCATGCTCTAAAATGCTTACCATGTGGTTGTTCTTTGTACGAATAGATGAAATACTTTTAGAGGTTAATCATAGGAATTTCTTGAAGTTGGTTTTATTAATAATAAGATAAACTGAGAATGTTAATGCATAAATGGGTAAGAGGATATAAATTTTTTACAGCTTACACTGGTGTCCAAAAATAATGCACAATTTTGAAGATGCTACAAAATTGGAGTTAATATGGATACTATGGTTCGCAATCAGTTGCTGAGAATCGTGGGGCATACCATCGTCGGAATTCACATTTTACAGTGAAGATTCGGTAATGAGGACATTTAAAGGGGTAACCAGTAGGGGATGAAAGCGAAAATGGAGTTTGATCCATCCTGTTACACAGAAAGTTGATATCGAGATGTAACTTTCATCAATGGTTATGTTTGATATGCATAATATTTACATGCATTTTCGTAAACGCAGCACAAATATTCGGGAAGATATGAAGGTTTTCTTAAAAAATCGCAAATTTTTTCGAATGTTTTTTGCTTGCAAAATTCAGAGTTTTCCACCAAATTGTTCAAAACTTACAGAATACTTGCCAATGTGTATAAGAAGCATTGTATCAAAATTTGAATATTACAGGAAATAAGAACATTTGTAGTAAGTAGTTTTTTACTGCGCATATGCGACACGTCGCGTAATTTTTCTATCATAACTTCAGAGCCAGATATATAGGGCAACTTATATAAAAATTCCAGTTCAGTACCGTTAGTATTAAGAAAGATATCGGCAATGCAACGAGGTGAATTTCGGTACACTCTAAGAGAAGCTAAATAATGAGGGTTCTTGCTCAAATTGATATTTTTTTAACTTGAATCTTCGAACACAGTAATATCGAATTTTATGAAAGTTGAATATCCTGAATACTCATGCATACTTATAAGTTAAATACATAATTTAAATTAAAGTTCGACGGTTACTTTTCGAAGATTCAAGTCTAAAAAACATCAGTTTATGCAAGAAACCCTAATCATTTATCTTCTCTTAGAGTGTACCGAAATTCACCAAGTTGTGATGCCGATATCTTTCTGAATACTAATGGTAGTGAACTGGAATTTTTATATAAGTTGCCCTATATATCTGGCTCTGAAGTTGTGAAAAAAATTACGCTACCTTTTGCACATGCCCAGTAAGCAATTATTTACTACAAATGCTCATATTTCCTGTAATACTCAAATTTTTAAATTAAAATTTTAATACAATGCTTCTTTTACATATTGTCAAGTATTCTGTAAGTTTCGTACCATTTGATGGAAAACTCTGAGTGTTGCAAGCAAAAAACATGAGGAAAAATTTGGGATTTTTTAAATAAACCTTTATATTTTCCCGAATATTTGTGCTGTGTTTAAGAAAATGCATGTAAATATTATGCATATCAAACATAACCATTGATGAAAGTTACATCTCGTTATCAACTTTCTGTGAAACAGGATGGGTCAAACTCCATTTTCGCATTCATCTGCTTTTGGTCACCCCTCTAAATGCCTTCATGACCGAATCTTCTCTGAAATTGTGAGTTCCGACGATGGTATGTCCCACGATTCTCAGCAACTGATTGCGAACCATACTATTCATATTAACTCCAATTTTGTAGCATCTTCAAAATTGTGCATTATTTTTGGACACCAGAGTATTTTTCTTTTTGAAATTTTGATGCAGTTATGTGATTGCCGTATATATGTAGGATGCACTGAGAACAAAGAAATAAAAAATGTACGTTTAAACTGATTTAAGTATTGAATAAAATTATTTGTTATTGCTTGGTTATTGGTTATATAAAATTATTGTTTCCTTTATTGGTTAATAGTCTATGAATCCATCTTGATAAAATTTCAGCTTTTTGCAAGAAATTGAATGTTCTCTTAGAATTATGTTAAGTATATAATATTGCAACAACAAGGCAGAGTTTGAATTTTTTTCTAGTATCTAAATGGATTATTTTCTAAAGTGGTTGTTATGAAAAATATATATGAATATATACGCCATTCCCAATTCGCTTATTGACTAATATAATAAAAGGGGTTGTCATTTATAATAGAAAATGCATAGAAATTACTGACATTAATTTTGACATGCTTCATAGCTGTTACTGAATTTTTGTATTTAGTAATGCAGCTTCAAAACATACATTAAAATTATTACAAAATTTTCGCTTTGGCTAATTGATATATCATTGAAAAAATTGAATTTAAGGTACTTAATTTGTGGAGTAATTTTTCAGTTGTCTTCTCTTAATTGATTAATTTTATTTAAAAAATTTGAATATTCTGTTAAGTTGTTCAGCAGATTTATTATAATAAAATTTATTTCATGGTAATGTTGTAACTCTTTTTAAAACTAATTAGTAGATGCAAAGTTTTGTGAAGTACATAAAACATGCGTACCTTGAGATCTTGTATACCGATTGAGCTTTAATATTTAAACTCAACAAACTGCTTTAATACTGTACGATTTGCGATCTTTCGCAACTATTGCTTACGAACTTTAAAGGCAAGCCAAGATTTTTGTTGAATATAGGATAAAGTATTTTGGAAATTATGGGCATCATGAGAGAATGCCGCTAGATCACGCCATTATAATTATTTCCATAAATTTTGTAGTATCATTTTTGGCTTTTTAAACTGCAGTTAAAAAATTTTCTGCGGTACACTTATGAGACTTTAGCTCGTGAAAAATACAAATAGTAACTGTGTTTGCTATATATGTATAATTTGACATAGAAGCAACAAATGAAAATATAATGTAGATATCTATTAATTTTTCAGATTTATTTTTTATCTGGTTTGTAAGTCAAATTTTTGAAATAAAATATGATCGTTAGGAAATTCATAAAGAACCCCTTTCACCAATTTCCGACAATGAAGTGGAGAAAAACCCTCCAATTCTATAAAATAAATCTTAATGAGCATATATGAAAGATAAAAATATTAATTAAACTAAACTAAATTTTATGAGATTACATAAAAGATAAAACACTAATTTAATAAAGTTTTTTGAGAACAAATGAAGAATAAAACATAAATTTAATAAAACAAAATTAGGTTAGAATATATGAAAAATAAAACACTAATTTAATAAAACGAAATTTTATGAGAACGTATAAGAATACTTACTTTTATGGCAGATGAGAGAAAGCGATAAGAACCGAATGAAAAAAGCAACAGGACGAGGAAAAAGAACCAGTTGAATCTCAGCAGCCTGTTGAATCACTGCTACTGATGGAACATCCCTTATATCCGAAATTTTTTCTGGACTTCTGGTCATGTGACAATCTTCCTCCTCCTCTGCGCTTGCCTTGAGAGTTGATCAAGAAAGTTTTCACCCCACCTTCTTCTCACACTATCACGGAAACCCTCCAATGAGAAGATAGCTGCGCATCTCTCACACCTCCATTTATCTATCTTCAGATTCCTGGAGATCTCTCTTCTTGAGATGGATGAAAAGACACCAAAAATGGAAATTCAGTAAAATTTGAATTCCTTCTAAGTATATTTTCTTGATTGTATATGAGATCTTGGGAATATTTTCTTCCCTTTTTTTCCCACGGGAAGTGGGTGTGCTCCCTAAAGAAGTGGTTGTCAGTATCAGAAATGGGAAATCATTATTCTAGTTTCCACCATCTTTTTTCTTATTGAATCTGTTTTCTGTCACTCCCATTTACATTCTTGTCAACACTATCTGCTTGGGTTGGTCCTTCAAATTCTCCAAGCTCGTCTTACGCCTCGAGACTTAAGAAAATTGAAAAGTAGGATCCGAGAGATAAGCTGTGATTGTCAGTACTTATCAAGCAGTTTATTTCTGAGTTGAATTAAGGGGATGAAAAATTCCAGGGGCAGATGCTTTTACGGATGATAGATTTTTCGGTTTTAGAGAGATCCGTGGGAAAAATATATCATTTTCACGAGAATAAATTTTGTTTTTCTGTTTGGAAAATTATATTTTGATGTTTTTCTTTTTACACTACAGAGAATATTTTACTGTGATAAACAAAAATTGAGGGAAAGATAGATCTAGTTTTCTATTAAAATTTTTAGAAATATGTTTTTCGAAATTTAAATTCTAATAAATTATTTCTTTTGAAAATTGAATTGAATTGAATTTTAATTTCTATGCGTTTTGAAAATATTCAGTGTTGTCCTTAAGTTAAAACAAATCAATGGCGCTTAAATTATTTTCTAATTTTAATAATGAAGTTTTAATGATGTTTATATTGTGGTTATTTGAATAGAATTTGAATGGTTTGTTAATTCGTCCGAAAATAAAAAAAAAATTACTGGTGTTAATAGCAAAAATTGAGGTGCAAAGTTGTTAAGATCTGCTTATTTCAAGCAGCTTAAAACAAAATTCTCTTATTAGACTTTAAATTCAACTTCAATAAAATAATGACAATAAAAACGTGAATTTAAAGAAAAAAGACAATGAGTATTTGCCAATTTGTATCAAATTTGTAATTTTTCATTTATTACTATTAATATTACAAGTATTATTAAAAATTTTGCCTTATATTTCAGTCGAAATTAAATTTAAAAGATTCGCTAACGAATTATTCTAACAAAATTCAAGAATAACGCTAAAATGAATTTCATTGATTGTTCTTCGATCAATTTTAAAAATGTATGAAACGTTGGGGGTCGAAAGAGAGGACAGATCATATATTTTATACTAACTTGATCATCTTGGGTGCACTCCACTCGACTTTCTCATACGCTTCCAAAATCTATCTTGAGCGTTTAGCTTCGTCCTATATGGGAGGCAGTCGAATGTGTATTTTGGAACAATATCTTTTTCTTAACCGATTAGATCCTAATTTAGTTAAAGGCCTTCAGTTTTGGCTTCAGAACCAAATACAATATTTTCTTTTCTAGCCTATCTTTTTTTTATTTGGTCTAAAATTTGACATAGATCTCCAATTTCGGTCTAAAAATCACAAACTAAATTTCATTCATCCAACTTGTTGCAATTTTAAGTTATCATGTTCACATGCACAGAAAAGAAGATTTCAAATGTTTGTCAAAAACTCACAATTTTAGTGTAAAGACCAGTGGCGGATCGTGAACTCAGAAACGAGGAAGGCTGCAAGATAATATTTAACAAGAGAATACACTTTTAAAAAGCTACTTTAACTCTCAGTAGGCCAAATTTTTTAATTCCAAAACCAGATATGAAATTTCCTGCTTTTCAAACAAATTAAATAACCATCATATATATCTACTGCTAGTTTTACTAACAGAAAGTTAAGTGAATGTTGATGTGACGATTCAGCTGACGAAAAAAAAAAAAAATCAGAGCTCCACATACACACTTCCCTCCTCGCCCACTTCACTCGATAACACTCTTCCAAAAATTAATATCTTCTTCAAAAGAAATCTAGCCTTCTATCAAGAGAAAGTAAATAATCAATCCGCCAGATGTGTTTTTGTTGACGCAACGCAAACCGAAACCAAACCCCATAAACAGCCAATGAGATTGCCACTTTGTGTCGGAATGAGGAAAAAAAGAAAATTAAATTGAAAAGAGCATCCGTATCTCGTTCAGTTGCTTCCGTGCCAGCCAGAGCTGTTCACCCAACAGCCCATAGCCTGTCTAAGTTAAAGGGAGAAAGGGTTGCTTTTTCTCTCCTGTTTTTCTGCTCAGTGAACGAATGTTTTTGGGGGCAACGTACTTTGCAGCTCAGACCTGCTTCTATCTTACTTGTTGATTCATTTTCTATCTCCTTTTTTATTACTTTTTGCATTTTCATAAATTATGAAACTCTGAGAGTGAAAAAGTAAGCGAATAAGATTAAAAACGAAAACACAAGTTTTTAAAACAATTCAAGGAGTACTGTAGCCCTAATGGACGAGCCGCCACTGGTAAAGACTATATACCTTTTTTCACTCGTTTGACTTGTTTCTAAGTTATCGTATTCACAGACGGACAGGCATTGACGCCACAGGTCGCTTCCTGGTTATTCCAAGATCACATCGGATTCCATAAGGAAAAAGAAAATCTTTCTACTTTCTGAATTACATCTAGAAAGAATAGATGAAACAGCTAAGCATGAGGCAGTAGAAGTTTTTAAACGTGTTTAATAGATTATTTTTCTTACTTGTTAAGGTCCTAAAAGTTCAGTTTTTTAAATTTTCTCTTGGAAAATTAACTGTTCAGAGTTTATTATTTTTCAGATTTTAACTCATAAAACAGTTGCATAATAATTTTGTTGACTATATAATCTGAGTCTATCTTTTCGTGGGAAAATGATTAACTGACGTTCCGTTACATACTGATAAACAACACATATGTTTTACATTTTTATATGATACACGAGAACAAAAGAGGATGAAAGTAATTTTTTTAAAAGTTTTTCTAGACAATATAGTAGGACAAAATGCTATTATTCTTATTAATAGATTTGTGACAGGTTTAATTAATTAATTAATCAGAAAAGATCTCAAGTAAGAAACGGGGACAAAACAATCATTTCATATTAAACTACTTCATGTATCTTTCTCGGTTTACCACCACTGTTAAAAAACCCTTTTTTTTGGTTTGGCTTAGTTTTTAATAACACTTCAGTACGAAAGCTATCGATAAATAGATTGCAGGGCATAAATGGATTAAGGTTTCATTTCTTTTTCAGGCAGCATAGATGTAAAATTTTGGACTCACCGGTGTGAGTCCAGACAAATTCGTTGGAGTTTCAACGAAGATCTTACATACAGTAGTGACCAATGAAAGTGCATCAACCTAGAATTAGTCATATCTTATACACGACGCTGACGCAATCACTTAAGGAATGACGCAATAGCAAAAACACTGAAGCAATCATGAATTCCCTTTGCAAATCAATCAAAATAGTTTTCTTTTCAACAGTATTATTTGCCCAATTTAAATTTATATTGCCATATTCACAAAAAATGTAAATGTATGATTTTCAATGGCCACTACTGTAAATTAATGCCTACGCATTTAACCTACATTTTTTAAGTTGCTGCCAACAATGAGTAATAATACATTCTTAATTTGTATCATTAGGGACGCGGTGGCTAAGTGGTAAGGTCTTGGCTTTGAGGCCACAGGTTTCGAAACCCGATTCCACTGAAGATCCGCCGTGTATGCGGGCCCCTTTGCATGCTAAATCATACGTAGGGGACAAACGTCCTCCTGCTGGTGTGGTGTGGAAGTTTGGAGAGGGGGTGCCAGCTCAGGTGTCGTCCTCGTCATCTGACAGCGGTTCAAAATTACGAGATCCATCCCAAAATATCCCATTTGTTGCTTCAAAAAGGGACGCTAATATAACTAAACTAAACTTGTATCATTATATTTCGTCCTAAAATCGTATCTTTCGATATATCTCGTAGTGAGAGCATGTAGGGCAAAAGCCGTCTACGAGATATCTCCTAGATTATTTTATAAGTTTGGATTGATTGCTGTTTTCCACGGAATGAATTTAAAGCTATGTGTAGCAATAACGATGGAGAAGAATGAGGAGTATTTTTTGATAAAAATTTGTTTCAAAAACGTAACAAACCTCATATCCGTTTTATATTATTAAAAGAATATCGAATAAGTCTTTGTAACTGATCATGGTCAAATAGATTTTTACCATATATCAAGATTTTTACCATATATCACTTCCCTGCATATAATCAATATTTCATCAATATCAACTAATGCGTAATATAGGCTTTCTCTTATATGCCATCAATAATGTAGGAGGGAAATGAACTTAACGAGATTTATTTCACACTCGTGTTATTGATTGCTATCAGCTGAGATTTTCTATGGGAAGATCACTGCAGAATTTTGAAGCAACACGAGAACAACTTTGGAAGGGACCTCGTAATTCTGAACTGCTGACAGATGACGAGGACGACATCTGAGCAGTATACCAGCGGGAGGAAATTTGGCTCCCTGCGTATAATTTAGCGTGTAACAAGCCCACATACACAAAGGATCTTGAGTGAAATCGGATTTCGAACCTGGAACCCCCCGACCCCGAGACCAGTCTTATTGTTCCAAATACCACCATATATGAAAATAATCAGCATTAAACTTTTAAGAAATTTCGTTCTTTCCTAAAATAAATATTTGGCTTTGGGGCGACATTTATAATAGGTTTAAATGTAGAAACAGAATGCACCATTTGTATGCTACTAGACAATAGGTGTTTTAACTCGCTCCTTCAAAAAATAAAAATTCTCTTTCCAGAAATATAGACAATTTGACATTTAAACAGGTAGTGGGTAATATAATACTTATAAAGGAAAAATTCAGTAAAGCAATTCAAGAAATTACTGTGCAGTAAAGAAAACATAAAACTTTTAAAGAAAGGAAATTATTGATCTTTTTTTAACAATTTTATTTCTAACAATAAAACCTTCCCGAATACTTAAAAGTAGTGAACAGTCGAAAGTGAATTCATCCATTACGATAATGCCGTTCTTATTTTTCAAAATTTAACTTTACTGAATCATTTAATTCTGCGATTTGATTACTTCCAAAAAGAAAGATTTTAAAAGAAATGAATAAATGAAACTGAAAAAAGGATAAAGAGTTTTGTGAATTAACTTTTGATTGGTTTCAATTTCATTTTTTGTTTTTGATTACATTTAGTTACTAGAAAATCAAACTAGTGACAGAAATGACATGCTAGTCAGAGTACATTACCTTATGAGTAAGAAATATTTTTAATTTTATGGAGAAACTTATGATTTTGTATTTAAAATATATTCAGTATTCTGTTCTTTTAAAAACTTTGATAAAATTTTTCATGCTGACAACTTAATGAATTATGTTGTGTGATCGGTTATCAGATTTTAATGGAAACTTCTCGAAAAGTTAAGGCAGACACTTTAGATTTTTCTTTCAGTCTATTCAGACATTTCATTTTTTATTACAACCTGCTATAGATTTTTCAAATAAGAAACAAAGATTTATCTATAAATTTAGCTGAATAAAATAAAATATATTCCTTAATTATATTCAAAAATTAAATAAATAAATAAAGTAGAGTCGAACTTTCTTGATTTTCAGTTTTACACCCATAGCACTTAATTATACACATAAGCACTCTTCAAGCCTTAAAAAATATAAAATGTTCTAAATATTGCTTTACTTGGACACAAAGCCCATAGAAGAAAACAGCCTTTTCATTTTGCGAAAAAAATGGACAGAATGGACTATATTAATAAGTTCAACTATAAACCATAAAGGGTTAATTTTAACATTTTGCCCAACTCCTTATTCAAAAATAGAGAGATAAAATAAAATGAGTTTTAAATTAAGTATTTTGGCTTCTGAGTAAAAAATTTAAAATGAAACGTAACATGCAACGTAGATTCACCTTTACACTATATATTTAGCTTGTTCTAGACTTAGACTCTGGAAGACATCATTTTCTGCTCTTTGTCAAGAGGATGGAAAAGATGCGGAGTAAAATAAATTGGATGGAGGAGTAGATTGACTGATTGGATAGTTATTTATTTTGACACTGCAGTGAGAAAAGTTAAGTATTAACTTATTGGGGATGCTATTTGATATTAAATATGATATAACATATTAATTTTATTTCAGGGAATAAATATATTTTTAATGATAAGGTTTGGAGAATAATGGCCATTTTTAAACACTTTTATTTTATTTGACTATTTTTTATGTTTATAAAGATAGAATTTTGCGATTTTTCACTTACTTCCTGGTGTGCTAGAGTTTTGAATTTTTGTATAAGATATTTTCGATGGAAATACACTACTTAACATTTTCGGATCTTAATTGCTAGTTAATTGAATAATTTAATAAAATTTTTGTTTTATGCTAGTGACATCAACAGGTAGTGAATTTGAGAAAAGATTTATTCCATGACTCTTTAATATCTATTATAATGAATTATAAATCAACTAGAAAATAATTAAAATAAAAAAATCCACTTTTTAGTACACTAATAATAACATGTTTTTAAAAACTCTCTCTTTTAAATTTATAAAACATTAATTATCTCTTTGAAGAACTATAACGAATATATTTATTTGCCATTGCTTTATGTGTTCGGAAGAACTTTATAAAGTATCATTAACATCTGATGGGGATGGAAAAAGTAAAATGCATAATCATACAAAAATTGAAAAGCATAAAAGAAATAGCAAATAGCAATAGATTTATTATGCAAATCTCATTATATGAATTACAAAACATAATCATCATTTATGTTCATCTGAAAAAGGTATTATAAAGAAAATCATTGAGAATTATCAATGGGTAATTTTATAATTGAATGATTACTGAAATGAAATGGATATTTAATCATGTTAAGCTGTAATTTAAATACGTACATTTATCTTAATTTGTTTTCAAATAGATCTATTAATATTGTAGGAAAAGGACTAAATATACTTTCTTAAAGTTTTATCATGACGTATCAAATTTTAAGTGACATCTAATGGTTATCTGAATTACTCGACTTACATTCTGAAGCCTACCAAAAATTATAAAATAGCGTTCGATAATGTAAGCACAGAAAAACTGCAATCCCCACAAATCCCTTAAGTAATAATAATTTATTTCTCCTCGCAGTAATTTTCATGTAGACTCTCTTCATGAGGGAGAAAGATTACCCTTCAGAATTTTCGTTTTTTCCTATATCATATTCAAAGTTTATCCGTATACGTAATAGTGGATCATTACGTAATTATTTCCTTTTGTTTCATGAAAAAGAAATATTATTTTTACTTTTCATTTTTTAGATATCATATTTAGAGTTAATTGATATGTGCAGCTTTAAACTCATCTTTATCTTATATATTTCTTTACATGGGCGGTTTATGCCACTTTTCTTTACACTGTTTCAAAAAGTCCGAGAATCTGCTTTTATAAAACTTAAAATTACACTTGGGGTGGGGGAAACGAAAACATTTTTAAATCCTCGTTTTACTTCTACATGTTAAGTTAAATATATAAACAGATTTCGAAATTCTTCATTTTATTTGCTATAAGTGAAAAAAAATAGTATGTGCACATGAAAGATTAATACAAATTTTTTGATGCTATACCTTGAAAATTCCGCAGCCGAGTACCTTAAATTGAGCACAGATTAATAATATTTTCATTAGGACTGCGCCATTACATTTTGGGACGTCAAGCCTCACTCGAATAACGTATACTGTGTACAGTTCAATAATGTTTTCATTAGAATAGCACCTCGACATTTTGTGACAAGAAATTCTTCATTTTATTTGCTGTAAAAAATAGCTTTTATACATGAAGGATTAATACAAAGTTTGTAATACTATACATCGAAAATTTCACTGTTGGGTACCATAAATCGTACATAGATCAATAATATTTTCTTTAGGATTAAGCCACTACATTTTGGAATATCATGTATCACTCGAGTAACATACAGTTCAATAATGTTTTCATTAAAATAGCGCCTCTACATTTTTTGACACTATACCTCGAAAAATCTGCAGTCGAGTACCATAAATTGTGCACCTTCAGTAAAATTTTCATTGGAATCTTGCCTCGAAATTTGTGATACCATAAGCAGAAAATTATCTAGGCAAGTTCCGCAAATTTTGCAAAGCTCAATAATCTCTTCTTTGGAATTTTACTCAAAATTTTGTGAGACTATACATCGAAAATTATACTGTCGTTTAATTTAAATCGTACACATTTCAATAATGTTAATTAGAATTGTACTTTTGAAAGCAGTTCCTTATCTCTATGCACCATCTGATTGAAGTACCTGAAATGCGATCATGATAATTTTAATCTATCAGTCGAAATTTCTTCATTTATATTAAGATTCTTTAAATTTCTCTCATCAAATCATTCACTTTGAGTTTCAGATTAACGGATATGCAATGGAAAGATATCGGAAACACCGAGTTTTTTTAACCAAAAATTATTTAAAAAAAATTGTTTTCATTTATTTACTTGAATATTTTTGTTAATTAATGTGATTTTTCAACTGTAAAGCTATTAATGCTGATTTTCGATAGTTCCTTGATAGTTATTGTTTATTTTTAAATTATTAATATTTTGGTAATTTTGCTCTTTTCTGGATTTATTAACTAATTTATAATTCACTTTTACGCAGATTGTAGGGTTATAATTTAGAATAGTTAAAGAACTTTTATTTAGGTTAGTTATCGAGAATTTTTTCAGTTATTGTTAATTTTTCTTGAATGAAGTAATAATGGAAGTTTTAGTTTTTTATTTGGTGCTACCAGACTTCCATTTTATATTTAAAATGGTGAAAACTATTCAATACCTTTCGCTTTAAAAATAAGCATTTTCCTCTTGTCATTTTATTAAAGTCTTCCCCGATACCTTCTCCAAAAACTGTTGCAATTTGTAACGCGTGGGAATCAACTGAAAGTTATTGGAAAATTGTTAATGAAAGCTATATTGAATAAAAAATCCTCTTTGTATTGCTGCAATTTCCTGGTAAAGAGCTCGTTTGATAAATGGAAAAAGATAGCATAATCTACGATTTCACCCACGGATGAGTGCTTACTTAAAACATTTGAGTAATTACTTACATCATATTCATTGATTAAACGTGAAAGGGATGATCCGAACTAAATACCGTTAAAGAGGTCATTGATCCTTAGTTTCACATAACTGAATTCAGATGTGTGATTTGATGGATAATGCTCCAAATCCTCATGTTAATTATTAATCGGTTCTGGAAAGATCGTTGAGTTCCACGTTCTAGGGCAATGGCCAGACAGTATAAATGACCTCGTACTTCTTTTTTTGTGGGCTTAGGTAAATGCTGATGGGTTATATTAATTTAAATTTTCTTTTTGAGGTTTATTTCTGTGTAATGAGTTTTAATGGAGAATGTCTTTGCAAATTTACTATTTTGAGGTTTCAAAACTCTCGTAAGTTCACTACGGCTGCTTTAAACAAAACTACATAATTTAAAGTTATTTAACTGAAAACGGATTAATTTATAACCTATTGTTCATTGCTTCAATAAATAACTTAAATACATACTACAAATTTTACTGCAGTAAATTTGTTAACTGCGCTTATTTATACTTATAGGATTTTCAGTAATTGCTACTTACAATTCATAAAGAACTCGATTTCATGAAGAATTTTATGCCACTAAAACTTAGTAATTTTGACACTGTTACAATTGTTACGAAGATGTAAAGTTGTTTCCCTAACAAGCTACTTTTATGGCAGAAAAGAGAGTTTTACAGATGTTTTACTGGGAGCCAAGTCAATGAACTCCGATCTTGGCAACAAAATGAAACTTCTTGAAAATTCATGAATTGTGGAACTATCTCTACTACGAGCGGGAAATATCAAGAACCTTCTAGAGATTACTATGTGACGTCACTTCCTGTTGTAAAAGCTATAAAAGCAAGCTCTCAAACCAAGAGGCAGTCAGTTTGAGTTTGGTCAGCAGTAACGCTGGTGAACTGAAAATTTGAGACCTGTTGAAAGTGTTGTGACTGATATTTATTAGTGATCTGTTGCACGTTTGAGTTATTTATTTATAAAAGTGCTGCTTAGTTTTGTTACCTGTGCTACGTTCTGATTTTTTCTGGAATATTCGTAAAATACATAGTCATTTATTTTTGCATTATTCTGCTTGTTAATCTATACTCACGTACACACACCAGACGATTTTTGTAACACAATGCATTATCCCACTGCGCTGTGAATCATATTAGCTTCACTAACATTTGTGTTTTTTTACTTAGTTTTCAATAATGATTGATTAACAAAATTAATAATTAAGTAAAAAATTGATTAACAACTGATTTATAAAATTATTTTTTACATTTTCGACTTGGGGGAAAAAAAGGAATTTTTTGTAAGGAAGTTTTAGTTAAATAATAAATATTGATTAAACTAATTAATTTTAATTAAAAACTCAAGTTCAAAATATTTTTAAATTAGTTTTCATTATTGTTTACACTCATTTATATATATTTATAAAAAATTTGTTGAATAATCGAAAATACTGGAGTGTAGGGTTAAAACAGAGAAGCTAACGAAGTCAACAGTAGGCAGATACTCTAGTAGGAGCTCAATGACCTTCGTGAATTTGAATGTCATTTTCTTTCTTTAAGTAACAGTAGTTGTATATAGCTTATGTTTTCATGATTATCTCCCATAAATTATCTCATGGATGAACAAATTTTAAAACCTGAGCAAAATTCAATGAGAACTTCAGATATATTGCCTATGCGGTTCACTGAAATATGTCAACAACACATTAAGGTACAGAAAATGTATCTCTCAATGCTTTTTCATTCTTGCTGATCGCTCCAATCATTTGTATAGGTTCCGAGAACATTCTCATCAAATATTGAAAAGCAAAACAAGTTGCTTCCTAGAAATGGACTTCACCGTTATTTGACGTCCAAGTACATTGAATGGTTCATTAAGAACCATTTCACGTAATATTTGGTGACTACCGTTCTGTTAATGCATACGTTGCGTGTCAGTATGGGTTCGATAAATAAAAACACTCCTTCGTATTCTATTCATACCGATTGATGCTAAGATTCTGAATACCCACTTGTTGCAATAATCAGTCATTTCATTATTGTTATTAACTGCAAACATTTTCAGTAAACAACAAGAAACTATATATAAAATGTAGATTACGCTACAATATTATTTTCTACTTCTGAATAATTGCTGTAACTGTTTATTATGTTGAGTAACAGCATATTGGGAACATAAGAGCACGGAAACCGAATCCGGCAAGAACGTAAATGCAATAATTTCGGTGTGATCAGAAATGCATTTATGAGAAGCTTAAAGGCAATGATCATTTCAGATTGAATCACGCTACTGCTATTTATAAATTTAGTCATGTGTTTATTGATTAATACTCTTATGACCCAGAAAGTTGGTTTATGGGGCTCAACTTATTATTTGTAATAGTATAATGTAATAAAGGCTCATTACATAATGATTAATTTTGTGGTATATGAACTGTAAACTGTGGCTTGATTTAGCTTAAAAGAATACTTGATATCCTAAACGATTAAGGAAGATGATGAAAATAATTTAATATTAAGAAAGTTGATTTGCATTAACGCATTAGTTGAATAAAGTAAGAACAGATCATTGCAGATTTGCACTGAGTCAACTATTTGGTTAGTTAAAATATTTGGGGTATTTATCACTTATTTTTAAATGAAATTCCAGTTTAAGAGGTTACTGCTTGAAATAGTGCAACTATCCATTGAATACAATTTTTTAATACTGTAATTATATATATTGGTACCATCTTATCTGTAGCTAATTTGCCATGAGAAAAAAATATTAGTCAAAATAAATAAATAAATATCAAAAATTTTTATGACTTTAGTAAAAGAATTTACCGTTTGCAAAATAAAGTTTTCTATTAACAAGCATATTTATATTAGTAAAAATTCAGTAACAGTTTTATTCGATTTTCAACAACTAATACTTCATTTACTTTTAGAAATAACTACAAATAATTCAAAGTAATTTAAGTATTTTTGAATCTTGCCTTTTATTTTGTGACTTAAAATCGGTTCATGAGGTCTAACGCAAGAAAAAGACGACCTAATTTCACAAAATTTTAATTTTTCTTTCAGAGGCTTGGATCAAAAGCATTAAAGTTTTTTTTAAGAATGATATTATGTTTCTACAAAATCTTGAATTTTAAAAGATTAGCTATTGTTACGAAACGATTTATAAACTTAGAAGAATTAGAGTGAAAGCCTTATACGTAAATATTAATTATGTTTCTCATTTAGAAAATGGCAAGTTCATTTAATTTAGGATTTAATACATTAAAAAAAAAGAAAAGAGTGCAACGTTCTGTAGGCTCCATCAATTTCATATAAGAATAGACAAATTGAACGTCTCATAGATAATAAGTATTTTATCTTAAATTTTTCAAAAATTTCTTTCAGTAGCCTAAAAAAATTAGTAAGCTCAAGGTCAACATTAAGTAGGAAGTTCTTATAAGCCATTATTTGTCATCTTTAATTATAAAGGCTTTTAATTAGAATTATTAGTTTTTGCTTCTACCTGTTTTGAAAATCGATGAAGTAGAATTAAACATGTTTATTTTTTTGCTTAAAATTTGGATTAAAAATTCACATATTTGACATAGATTTGATTTTTTTGCATAAAAAAAACGGAAGAATTTTTCAGAAATTTTCGGTCATGCAATGTCAATGAAAATAGGTTTGCCCTTAATAAGTAAACCTCTTGATATTTATGTAGGATGAAATTAAATTATTCTCATTACCAAGTAAATTTTACAGAAAAAAAATTTGGAACGGAAATTTAAATTTTCCTCTGAACTTTCTTGCAAGATGAATCAAATCTTTAAGTTTAAAAATGGTATCAGTTAATATGTGCGTAAAAGGATATTCTAACGTATTTTTATTTACCTTGACTTCACGTTTGTAAAAATGGTATTTTTAAATCTATTGTTTTCTCGCTTTCTGATATACTAGGGATTTCAGAGATTGAGATTTAGCTAGAGATTCGTACACTTGTGTATTCCCGGTGACAATACACTATTTTAGTATTTTTAGAACATTCTGATAAGTGAATTCATTAATATTCATTAATTTAATTTTTTTATTTATGCGCGTTTTCTCTTGTTGAACGTAGTAAAAGTCCCCAATCCTAGGGGGGGGGGGAGAGCTCGCGCCACCATTTTGGATTTCATTCCCCCTTTTTAGTTTTTCCCGAATATCTCGAAAAGCATTCAATTTTCAAATTACGATTGATTTAACAAATTAAGGAGCTTAAAATTACCTACAAGTACATATTTTTGTTTTTTTTCCAGCTTTAATATTTTCCGAGATAATGGGTCTCAAAATTTATCGCCATTTGGATTTCATCCCCCCTTTTTTGTTTCTTTTGAATATCTGAAAATCTATTCAATTTTTAAATTACATGTAATCGGTAAATGTAAATAGCGTAAAATTCCCTACAAATTCTTGTTTTTATTTTTGTTTTAACTTTAATAGTTTCCGAGATAACGGGTCTCAAAATTTGCCACCGTCTTGGATTTTATCCCCCTTTTCTTAGTTTTTCTTGAATACCTCGAAAACTAGTCGATTTACAAATTACAGGTAATACAGAAAATTGATGATCGTAAAATTCCCAACAAATGCATGCTTTTATTTTTTTATAGCTTTAATAGTTTCTGAGATATGTAAGAAAAACTAAGACAGGAGGATAAATTTCAAGATGGCGGCAAATGTTGAGACCCATTATCTCCGAAATTATTGAAGCTAAAACAAAAATAAAAGCATGTATTTATAGAGAATTTTACGCTCTTTAATTTTCTGATTTTATGTAATTTTAAAATTGAATATATTTTGAGACATTCAAGAAAAATTAAAAAAAGGGGGAGGGGTGAAATATATGATGGCTATAACCATTGAGACCCATTATCTCGGAAACTACTAAAGCTGGAAGAAAATATGTACTAGTAGGGAATTTTACGCTGTTTAATTTGTTAAATCAATCATAATTTGAAAATTGAATACTTTTCTAGATATTGAGAAAAAAAATGGGGGGATGAAATCCAAGATGGCGACGCTAGCTCCAACCCTCCAGGATCAGGGACTTTTACTATGTTCAACAAGAGACCCTCGAGAACATTTGTACAAATTTTAAAAACTGTATGATTTTTTTATTTTTCTTCAAACCCTTCATTTAATGTACTAATAATTAAAATTTTTTACAAATTTATTTGTAAAAAATTACAAATAAATTAAATTACAAGACAAATTATCTCAAAAACTATTAAAGCCTGAAGAAAAATAAAAGTACCAATCTGTAGCGAATAGCACGCTTTTTAATTTGTTAAAATCACATGTAATTTCAATATTGAATAATTTTCGAGATATTTAAGAAAATCTGAAAAGGGGGAGGAAATACAAGATGGCGCCATACTTTGAGACCCATTATCTCCAAGATTATTAAAGCTGGAAGAAAAATAAAAGTATTTCTTTATAGGGAATTCTACGCTTTTTAATTCGTTAAATCATTTGTAATTTGAAAACTGAATTGTTTTCCAGATATTTAGGAAAAACTAAAAAAGGGGGGGATGAAATCAAAGATGGCCCCCAGGATGGGGGACTTTTAGTACGTTCATAATAAACCCCTCACAAACAAGTGTGCCAATTTTCAAAACTATATGATTTAATGTTTTTTTACCCCGATTTTGGACCTTCGTTTACTGGACTGCAGTAGCAGATTTAGAACGCCGTAATGGTAAGCCGCATATCTGAAAAAAACTTTTTTATTTGCTCTCGAATTTAAAAAAGCACAGTTGTAACGTTATTAGTCTTTTTTTTATTAATTTTTGAAATGGACCCAATAATTTATGGCCACCCTGTATTTTGACCAACACAATGGTGGCTTTTTGCTTGACATCACTCAGTGTAGCACATCACAGTATCGTTTCATTCCGCACGATATGTTCCTGGAGATTTCCATCGATGATTCTGCTAAACATTTTCATTCCGTGATGAAGCAAGCAGCTACAGGATTCGCGTAACATTTAATTCCATTCGAATTATTTTATTCCGTTCGTGAACTTTCTTCCGAATTTTGAGTTTTTAAATATTATATTTTAAACGACTCCCGGAGGTTCTCAAATGCCTTTATATTTGTCTAAGATTTAAACATTATAAGAAGAAACGTACCATATGTTACAATTTTATCAAAAAATTTTAAAAAAATCAAATTAAACTATTTAATATAAATAGATTTTAGAAAAATCTGAGTAAAACTTAATGTAAAATTTGAAATTTTAAAGTTCACTGCTTTGGATAAAATCCATCCTTAAAATTCAACGGCCTAGTTATGCTATTGAAAACTGGTTTCCGAAATAACTTTAGTAACCTATTTTTTAAATTTAAAAAACAAATTATGTCACAAAACGGATTATAAACTCATGTAAAAAAGAATTTATACAAAGATGATCTACGGCAGAGGTTCACAACCTGTAGTACGCGTACCCCTGGAGGTACGCGAACTGAAAGTCGGTAATGGCGGACACAAGAAAACATAAAGGATTAAAAAAAGATACATAATTTCTTTTCCCCAAGTTCGTGTGAAAAGTAAAAGTGAAAGTATTGCAAGTTCTAATGCTTATTCTCAAAATAAGAAAAAGAAAGCAAAAGGAAACCTGGTAAATGACTGATATCTGGTCTTCACCAGCCCCGATTATGCTTGAATCATAAATGTCTTCGCAAAAGCTGTAGCTTTACTAGGCGCCACTCTTGTACGTTTTTTGTTCTTCTAATTTGGACTTTTACAGAACAACCCGGGATCCTCTCAAAACTTCTTATTTTGACGTTTTTATTCAAAGCGCGATTAAACGCAGGCATCATTAATTGCTCGATGGGGATGTATTGTGAATAACGAATGTTCATATAAATCAAGCTTCCTTTTTTATGAGTGATCTATTCGAAGTGCATTTTTTTTGGGGGGGGGCGTTGAACAAATATTATTGTAAAAATGGAATAAAAGAATAAAATGCAAAATCAAAAATAAGTCATGCAAATGTTACTAATTTGAGTCATTTCACTGTTAAGCTTATCTAAGCTCTTAACATTATTTATAAAGATTCTTTGGATAGAGGGATAGTTGGAGAGAAGGATATGACAGTAGGGGTACTCGAAGTTAAAAAGAGTAATTAAGGGGTACGCGAGGGAAAAAAGTTTGGGAATCCCTGATTTACGTCAAGGCGTTTAATTTTTGGTATTCATAGCACATCTTTCCTGAAATAAATGATGTAATGTCACAGCACTGCTTAAGACGATGTGCATTTAGATATTAGATGACAAGCGTAGTTATGTCTGTCACGTGACTGCGATGCCACGTGAATTGGTTCCATTATTTGTTTGATGGTTTATTAGTGCTGTAACAAATATGTATGACTGATCATTTATCAGTCTTATTATTTGTTATATGGATTAAATCGTTTTTGTACACCAACTGCATTACCATGTCAACAACATTAGGACTGATTTCATGTAAGATATATTTCGCTTTTTTCTAACGTTGTTTACTAGATGACTCTTAATATAAAACTTAAATCCACATTAATACAGCACGTTTCAGTGAATATTCCGAAAGTGGCTGTTTATGAATTACGTAAAGAAAAGTATAATTTCCCTCTCCATCATCCCTATAGGAAAGTGATTTCTCAATGTCAAAGCCTTCACCAAAGATAACCACCTGTTAATAAACAAAGTTTTATACCATTTATGCAAATGGGGATGATATTATTGTAATACCTAACTCATCTGGTTCTGTCATAACTTGCAAACTAAGATGGATGAGAAAGCGGAAGCTTTTTATTGCGATGAGTCCCTTATGGCCAAAGAGTTTCTCCAAGCGAAGCTGACTTGTTCAGTCCAATTTGCCAGAACGGATAGATAAATAATAGATCTATTCTTACCCTCTAAGGGTCTTGGTTCGTTGTTAGTTGGGAGAAGTAGTAATAAGCCCTAAAGGAGATGAAATATGGGGAAGATTTTTGTTCCTGCCTCATAGTTATCGTCATAAGAGACGCGAAAACATTAGGCAGAGTACTCTGCTCGAAGTCATTGGTTTCGTTATATCAGATCGGAAGTGGAAAGTGGTGTAGGTTCCGATACACAAGAAAGAAATGATATATCGCTTACAGCGAAACGGACTATTATTGTGATCTATCAGACATTATTGGGCGAAATGCTTCTAATGATCACTGATTAATTACTTTTACTGCTGTCTGACAATAATGTTTCATTCACATAAATATATATTTCATAATATATATAACAGGCTATATAATATCGATTCACTCAATAAACTTTTTTTTCATACCATTTCTTAAATATCTGTACTAATGAAATCTTATTCTACAGGATTTCAGTTACACAGATGTATAATTTTCATGTTTTTTTACACGCTTTTATTTAACTTGACTAATTTTATGTTTGCAAAGATGGAATTTTGTTATCTATTTTTTACTCGCTCTTAAAATTCTGAGATTTTGTACAGTTGTGCGTTCCTGATGAAAATATAATATTGATTATTTTCAGAATTAATTATCAGGTAATCAATAAAATTGAATTAAAATATGATTTCAGAAAGGTGGCGTCATCTAGTAGTGAATGTGAGAAAAAATTGATTATATGATTCCATAATGCTTATAATACTGAGGTAATGAATATATCAATATAAAAATATACATTAATATATGAAATATATTAAAGAGTAAATAAGAGGTACAAAAGTTTTAAAATGCACGCTTTTGTATGTGCAAGAAAATGTAGAAGATAATTTTTTAATAAAAAATATGGAAGCCAAAACTAAATCATAAAAGTGTCAGCTGCTGAAAATTTTGGCGTAAAGAAATTTGGACACAATAAATACCGAAATAAAGAAAAATCCTAAACATTCAATCAAAATTGAAATAAATTATGAATCTCATTAA
The DNA here is from genome assembly GCA_013235015.1 of Araneus ventricosus. NCBI lineage: Eukaryota > Metazoa > Arthropoda > Arachnida > Araneae > Araneidae > Araneus > Araneus ventricosus. The sequence goes on from BGPR01000060.1 coordinate 139,414, forward strand.
GATTCCAATTTTCCTAGAGTATTTCTATCAATGCCTCACGCTCTTACGATTTTTTTCTCTTCTTATTTCTGATAAAAAATATTTTCTAATTTTTAGTACAGAAATTAAATAATAATTAATAAATAAAATTAAATAATAAATAATTTATCTTATTTTTCTATTATATTATAGAAGTAACTGAAATCAATTCTTATTGCTCCTAGTATAAGAGACTGCTATTGAGAGCATCGGACACCAAAGGGCGAAATAGCTCTCTCCTTTCTCACTTGTTGATAATTTATTTTTATCATACAGATACTTAATAATATTGATAAAGAAACAAACGATATATGTGGGTGTTTTGGCCATTTACAAAGAAAATTCTAGTTTCATATAAAAATAGTTGAATATCTATGTAATTGAAATGTTATTATTAGAGAATAAAAAGAACTAGAAATAGGCGATTATATCTTCTAATATAACTGTCAGTTATTGAGAGCAATTAGATATTATTGGAAAAAGTGCGCTTCTGATGATTACTAACAATTATTTTTATTACCTAATGAAAAGATTTCACTTATATAGATATTTAATGGCATTTACAGAGAAATGGGCGTTATATGTGGACAATTTCTCATTTTATCAAAATAATTTTTCTCTTGAATTTATTAATTGCTTTTGTAATCGAAGACTTAGATACTATGAGTAACCAAATATAATTTATTATAGTTTTCAGTATAAGGGACTATTGTGGAGAGCTGTTAGGCAGCATTAGGCGAAATGCTTTTATTGGTTACTGTCTAATTATTTTAATTATCGAGTTATTAAATTTTAGTTACATGGGTGTGTTTGACAATTTTGTCGAAAACACAAATTTCTTAATGAACAGACACGTTATTCATATATATAACCCACTTCTGTATTAATATATTAAAAATATCCATGCAGTTGAAACTTAATGATGCTTAAAAATATCTTTGAGGCTGATATCTTATCATTTAACGATTTTATTTGAACGAGAAACCAGAATGTTATCATTTCTGTAGTACACATACTATGGAGTCGAACATTGATGATTGTAAATCATACGCTCAACACAAATCAATCATTATGAATGCTATTTTAATGCGTTTCGAAGAAAAAGAATTGACGATATTGATTTTTTTATCAAACAAATTGGCCAAGTCATTTTATCCGTCATCCATATGTTTGCCTTATTTCTTCTTCAATCGAATATGTTTTTAAATTATTGATCCAATGATTGCTGATTATTTACTTAAAAAGTAAATAATCTTGCTCTGCGACATGCTTTCATCTTAGTTTGGATGTAACGTCTTCTTGAATTAGTTAGTTCATTTAACTTTTCTGTTTTGAAGCCAGGCAAGGGTTACTTTGTAATTTTGAGCTACTAACAGATCAGAAGGAAAAAAAAATATGTAAGCCATCACATCTTCTCCAAACTTCCACTCCACACTACAGACAACAAAGGATTAATTTAGAGCCGACCAAGTCTGCGGCAGCATGAAACCACGTCATCTAAAGTGTCTTGCACATTTTGGTGATCCTCCGGATGGAAGCATCGATGTACGAGAAAATGTATATATATATATATAAAGAAAATATAGTACGAGACCATCTCACGGGCCCTCAGCACTATCCTGACAATGGACTCGTCTCCGGGACCAGGGGCGAGGTGTCCCGTAATCAAGAAGAAGAAGAAGGCAACAAAGGACTCGGTGGATTTTCGGTGGAATTGATTCTCGAATCCTCCAGCCTATCCTGAGCCCGAGACTTTGACATTAGACCAACATAGTTCCGATAAATTCTTGGATAATTTTTTCTGCCCATCCCTGGAAGCAGTGAAATTTCATATAGCCCCTTCTTTTATCTGTCTTATAATATTTATGAATGAATAGATATTCTCTTTCTAGTTGTTTTTTATTTACGCATCTCTATTTAACTTGACTTGTTTCCTGTTTCTAAAAATGGAATTTTGTAATCCATTTTCTACTTACTTCCTGATGTGCTAGTGTTCTGAAGCTCTGTACAGTTGTATGTTCCTAATTATAATACACAATTCTAATATTTTCATAACTCAATTATCATTTACTTGATTAATTTTGCTTAGTTTTGATTGAATGCGAGTGGCGCTATTTGGCAGCGAATTTGAAAAAAACCTGACTACAGGATTACATTATAATTATAAGAAATTATGGATTATATTAAAGAATAAAAAATTAAAAATAATAAACATAAGAAAGAATTTATATATAACACTCTTTTATTAGCGTACTAAATTGAAGGAAACGTTTTTTAATGAAAAATCAGAAGGTCGAAGAAAATATTGTTAAAGTGTGAAATGCTGAAACAGTTTTATAAGAAAATTAACCCGGAATAAATATCAAAAGCAAGTAAGTTCTTAGAAACAAGCATTAAAAAATAAAATATGTTATGAATGTGATTAAAAATTTCAATTTACTTTGAGTATTTATATGAGCACCTCACTCTGCTACGATATTTGCTTTGACCTTCAAAACTTTGACAATTTTCTAAAATTCTTTTAAAATTTAAACTCTTACAGATAGTAAAACAGAGATTTCATATTTTAACCCAACGTTCACTACACTTTTAATATTTATTTTCCTGATAGAGACTTCACTGAGCTATTTATATAATGATGATTTTTATTTTGTGAAATATGCTCTGAGTTTTCAGAACATTCACGTTACACGAAAAAGTACTTTCTCAGAAGTGAAATGATATCATGAACGATCATTAATGCAACAAAGTATGGCATTAATGTATGACAAAAACATGATTTTTCAAAAAACAAATTCTCTAGAAAAAATATCAGCAATTAACATTTAAGCTAACAGTTATGTGACCTAAATTAAGTACAAGAAACTATAATTTTTTTATTCTAGATTTATCCAATAACTTATGAGTACTAAACAATTAAATACAGTAAATACATTTGATAATCAATAATATACAGTTTGAGTAAGTTTTAAAGTAATCAATTATATCGAATATCGCAAGCAAAGGATACGTATATCTTAAACAATAATCTCGCCCTCACAATGAGAGTTTCGATACAAAAACTTCTGACAACGAAGCTCACGTGAGCTGTATTTTTTTGGGGCGATTTTTATGATATTCCATTAAAAACATCACGAACTAATTTGGGAAAAAGGAGAGTGAAAAACATGTGGTTCATAAGTGGGTGGGCTTGTGGACCGTGACTTGTGTTCGAAGTATAAAGGGGAAATAAGCTCCACTGAAGCGATTAAGTTTCCATGGAAACATAACTTTGCGAGAATGATTCAAACCAAAACACAGGGTTACATTTCAAGTAAAAAGCCCTGAATACTCCATGTTTATTGAATTCCAATCTAATTTCCGCCATTTATGTGAAAATATACAAAATTTTTAAAAAACACACATTTCCCATTACGTTAAATAATGCATGTTAATAAAAAGGTGGATGCATTTAATGAATTAAAATGGTATGAAACTTTTTTTGCATCTAATGGGTTAAACTGACGTTAAAGTTTAAAAGGTAAAGGAAATTTAAGCAATTTTATAGATTAAAAATGCATAAGTTGCTAGTAAAGTAAAGCCACTTTAGTATGAGACATGTAACATGAGATCTAGTTAAGGTTGTTTTTTTGTAATAGTTAATTGAAAAAAGTTTAACACATTTTCCAATTTTAAATAAAGATTTCCATGCTAAAAGGCTTTTGAGAGTCTTAATTTATATAAAACTTCATGAACTTAAAAAAATGTTTAGTTAATGAGTCCGATTTTAGTATACTTACGTCATAATTTGTCTTTTTGTATCCTTTCTGCTTAATGCTTCTAATTTTTGTGTTATCAGGAAATAATTTGCATTTTAGTGTCTTATAATCGCAATAAAAAAAAATTAAACTTTCAGAAAAACCTTTATGTTTTAGGGCGCTTTTAAGTATTTTTATGATATGATTTTCAGTATTTGAAATGAAGATTAAACAAATTTAAAAAATGAAATAAGCTCATTCGCTAGATTAAAAGAAAGTCTAAACCACATGACAGTATTATAAAAGAATTCCACGTTTTGAATTATTTGAAGAAAAAAATATTGTAGATGTGGCTTGTTATAGGGATATCCTGTTTTACAGTTGTATTAGGGCTATTGATGACAGAGTTCGTAATGAAATCAATTCTAATGACTCACAGTCACACGACAGACTCTTCTAAATGCACGTTATCTCTTAAGCTGTACTGTCCCATCAAGTACTTTTTCTCCGGCAAAATGCGAAATATTTTCCAGAATCAAAATATTGCGTAAGGGACAGAGAAGTTAATAGAATGAACAAAAGGAATCGTTGTTGTGATGCAGATATAGTTCAAAACCAACCTGAGATTGCCATAAACGAATAGTTATGACTCAGAGGACCCTCATGGAAGAGTTTTTATATGACAGAACAGTCGGTCGATTGGAGGGAAGTATTCTAGGAACTCTGTATCTCACAGAGTATCATATCTAAGCTGTGGCACCGATTCCAAGAGAATGTAAACATGAGAAGAAGCTTCAGTACAGGTAGTTCTCTTGTGGCAAGTACTACAACATACCTGTCCGACAGTTGTTGGCATTCATGGGTGCCACAGTTTCGAAACAAATCGTGTGCAGACAATGGGGAACTTCAACATTTTTTTAAATTTTTTAAATCGATTTAAAATGCTTCGAAACGAACAATAACATTAAAAAAATTATAGACAGTTTTGCTTTTATAAAATTTGCAATCAAAGTTCGCCTCTCAGAAAACGCGGGAAAAACGATCCATTTTGGCGCGAAACGAGTCTGACGTCATAGTTTTCTGACAGGGGCTTCCTTCCCGTTCGCTCTCTATAGAGATTCTCTTTTTTTCTATATTTTCCGACTATCGCATCATATAAAATAATGTCGGCAAGATACAAGTATTGTATTGTTCCTAAATGTTGTAATACAACTGCAATGGCACCCGATAAATTATTTAAAAATGTGCAAAAAATTATGTTATTCGCAAAAAGTGGTGTAAAGCGATGAAGAGAGATCCGAAGCTTAATCTGGAATTATCAGCAAGCAGCATTCGTCATGTCTGTGGAGATCATTTTTATGTGAGTTATTAATCTATATTATATCTATTAAAATTATATATCCTGAAGCACAGTAAATTCAGAATTCGATATCTTTTTTGTTTTTAAAAGAAGTAGGAGGTGAGGTTAGCAGCAAAAAAAAAAGATATTTTAAAGCAAATGGTTAAATTTAATTAGTTTTTTCCCGTTTGATTACATGGAATTTATTTTTTCACCCTTTGAGGCGCCATGGCCCCTCAAAGGTAAAAATATAGAAGATCCCACCTTCTTTAAGATTCTTTAAAAAAAAAAAAACTTGCTCTTGTTATTTTATTGCATACATTTTTTCAATGGATATTCGAATGTTTCTTATATTTTTTAAAAAATTACAGTGCTATTGAAAATTAATAAGAATATCTTAAAAATTAGTTTAAATTCACGACTTTTTTGATAATGGAATTCGTTTTCATTAGTAGTTCAACAAAATAATTCGCAGAATTAATTTTTGATGCAAAATGAATCCTTTATATTCAATGAATGTATTAAAATCAAAATTTGTCTTCAAAAAGTTAGTTAAAGAAATATAAGGTGAGGTTAGCAGGAAAAAAGAAATAGATATTTTAAAGCAAATAGTTAAATTTAATTTGCTTTTTCCCTCTATTATCCCCCTTTTTTGATTACATGGAATTTACATTTTAAGAAACCATTGATACCCCATAACAATAACAGGAAGTACTGTAAAGAAGAGCCTTGAATTTCGTATTTGTTCTGTTTTTGATATAAGTATAAGATGAGGTTAAAAGCATAAGTACCAGTATGAGCTCGCATTGAAAGATTACGTGGTAGCCACGTGTAGTTTTAAGGTTCTATTATTGATTAAGGTTTATAAATAGATTTAATATTGTTTCCATTTTGGCAGCTATTTTAAAAAGAAAATTATTTTATACTTTTCAAACTACGGTTTTGTTTTATTTTTAAAAGTTTATTTTAATTTTTCACATGAAAAGTTAAGCGCGGACACATACATGAAAACGTAGCTTTTTTCTGCTTTTTTTATTTGTGCTGATTCATCCACACGGGGATAGTGATGATTTAATAGCATTACTAGAATTAATTTATTTCTTCATTTTCAGTGGATTTTTTTATGGGAGTTTAAGGACTTCCTTTCTTTTTTTATGCCGAATTCGGTTAACATTAAAAAGAAGTTAAGCTAGAATTAATTTTGTTTCATCGGTTCTGTTTTTTATTCTTTTTTTTTAATTTTTAAGCACTTTGTCTGTTTACAAATTAGTATACACACCATGGGATACTGTTTGGATTCTGAGTTATGACAGGGTTTTTGTTAGCTAAGTTCAGCATTTTATTTTATTTTTGTTTTATGTTGTTTCATTGTGGAGGATTATAAGACAAAAAAAGGAGAAATTTTACCGTTGTGCTTTTATTCCACGTATCTCAGCCATCATAAAATCGGAATTTTTCTTGAACTACATTGCCATCATTGTAGAATCAATCATTGGCAAAATTATCCGATTTACCTTGTACAAAACCGATATCTATTGTGAAATTGAATGTTGAATAGTAGAAAAGCCAAACACTTCACTTTTAAAATGTCAGCTGGTACAAACGCCTTGATTCAAAGCAGGGCACAAAAGTAGCGAAAGAGAAGCATGCGAAGGAAGGAAACTTTGACGTCAAAATCTACTCGGCCAATGAGAGTGCATTTCGGATTGCATCATGATTCCTGCTATTTCAGTGCATCTTTCGCTCTCAATATTTAAATAAATAAACTTTCATGTAAAATTTCACTTGCATATGTGAAATTAGAATGAATTTTTCTACAAATGCGGATGGCTTTCACGTGTTTTTAAAAAATGCTGAAGTTCCCCATTGGGAGAGTTTGATCTATATGCCATTCAGCCTATTAGTTGTGTTTAACTTGTGGCAACTCACTGCCGTTAACATTGGTTATGATTATTAACTCTGAGAGTTGATTACATTACTAATTTGCCCTTAAAGTGCGAATTAATATTTTACACACTGCGACTGAGAAACTGAAACCATTAAATGAAGATATATCTGATATGTTTATTTCATAAAATATAGATATTTTTTAATTTTGGAATTCTCGGAAAATTAATATACGTGGATATTTAATTATTTCATTGCTTCAGTAAATTTTCTTAGTTTCGAAACTAGGCAGTATAGCAAGAATTTTTTTTTAAATTTTTAACTAGAGTAGCATTAATGAATGTAATCTTTCGTTAACTTTTATCACTACCGATCAAAGATATCACACTGCATCTTTGTTCAAATAATGGGATCATATATACGATTGCGGTTTTCAAAGGCTTAAGTATCAATGGATTGCATGATACAATATACAGCTAAAAAAATGTAAAGCATATTTGTGGAAATAGTAAAGCTTAACTTCCCTTTTCTCATATTTACGACTGTATTCCCACTTAGAAGTTCTTAGAATATTTTCTTGCACTTTAGTTAGTTATAAAAAATTTGTTTTTTATTAATTTTTAATTATATTTTTGCTGAGTTTATACTTTTGAGGCAGGGGAAGATTGCTCCATGAGCACATATTTTCTAAATAAGATATAACTATATTTCCCGATCATATTGAATTCGAAAATTTAATTTTTATTTGTTTGTTTTACAACAAACAATTTTTTTTGCCAAAGAACTCTTATTTTGATTTTTTTTCTCTTTTTTTTAAGATTTTATCATAAATACTAGATCCAAATAGCATTTATGATTCTATCATAGATATCTATGATAGAATCTATCATATATGATATATATCATATGATCTATCATAAATGCTATAGTTTGATGGGAATTTGCTATAGTTCTAAGTAATTAAACACAAGTCTGCTTTTCTAAAATTTTGATATTATATTAACCACCTGATTTGATTAATTCTAACGTATCAAAATGAGAATATTTACAGTGTTTTGATAGACACAGTAATAATTGATTTTTTTTATTTTAAAGTATATTATGTTTATCATTTACTTAAAATTATAAATGAATCTTTATTAGAGAATTTATTTGAAGAAACACATTTTAATAAAAAATGATTTTTTTATATTTTTTCTGAAAAATCAGTTCGTTAAAAATTTCTCAAAATTTGGAACTTAGGGTGCCATCTGTTGGTCAGAAATTTCGTTTGTCTCAAATAACAGAAAATCAATATTGCATTGATTCCCTTTCACAGAGTAAAGGGAAATAATCCAAATGAGATTTAAAAAAAATCGTCTAAACTTTAAAAAGACAATAATAAAGTGTCCACTAAGATTAATATTTAATTTGGAAGTTTGAGTTTATTGTGGAAAACAAGAAAATGAACAGCTTACTTAATATTTTACACTTCTTGAGCGAAATTCATTTCATGTATTATTCTAGATAAAAATTTACTTCGCATTAAGTCTTTTACAAAAAAAAAAAAAACGAGAATATACAATTTTTTAAAGAAAAACTACTGCTTATTCAAAATTTTAGGCTTGTATTAACGTATTATTCATCTGATTTTTTTTAGATCACTTTAAGTACAGACAATATTTAATGCCTACTTAAAACTGTGCCCAGTAGTATTTTCACTTTGCTTTATGACTGAAAAATTTAGGTTATATAAAAGTTGCATTTTTAGTAGTTTTTATAATTTTTTTTTTAATTTTAAAAAAAGGAGTCTAAATTTTTCTTTTAAACCTTTAATAATGCGGATAAATCCGTAATTTCGAGTCAAAATCTATGACTATATAGTGTTGTTCCTAACTGAGCATTCGAGAAACTCAAATTTATTTTTAAAACATTGCAAACAATCCATAATAACCAGAATGAATCGTTTTCACTTTGGAAAAAAAAAATTGCTTGTGATATTTTTGAAGTTCTTACATTTAGTACATTTTAGGAAAAATTATTTTACCCATACTATATTTGACTCAGACATCGAATTAAGCTAATCAATGCAATTTTATTTGAGGAAAAATGTAATAACACTCATGATATAAAAATCAGTTAATTTAATGTTTAGAGAGACCTTGTAAAACTAAATGTTGCCGTCAGATGTCAGCACGAGTTCTAGTACAAGTCAAGATGAAAATTGGCTTTACATGTTTTACTGAAAAAGTTTTATTCAATTTTTATTCCTTACAGATATTAAATGTACACAATAAACTAGACAACTTGTTTAACAACACAACAAAAAACCCCCCAATATCCTAGAAGATGTAGATATATCTAAATGATCTTTTCTAAATAATGCAACATAATAAAGTTTTTGATGTATTTTCTGATGCTGAAGTCAAGAATTGATAAGTCATCAATCTGTTTGTACCGAATACAGTGCTCCTTAGAAAAATTTTAGCATCATCCTCAAAATTGTTATAAATTGATTATTGTGAAAAAAGAAAATACTTCTGCAGTAATAATTTTGGATATTATTTTTCTTTAAGTTAAAAAAAAATTGGAATAATGTTCCTCATTTAGTTAGGGTAGAGTAATCCACTGAGCATTATTGGGAAAATAAAAATATAAATAAATAAAAAATAACACTGTAGTACCTAGTTCAGAAAGGAAGTGGAACTTAATGTACAATGAAAGAACGAGAGCTGTCTATTAAAACCATTTGTTCTGCTTTTATTATAATAACTAGCGTCTTCAGAGCTATAAGAATATCCTTAGCAGGCTATAAAAGAAACAAGATGTTTCAACCCAAGGAAGCCAGATGCAGAGTTCTATTATTAATAAACACTTTGAATCAGAATTATGGGTTTCTCAAATTTTCGAAAGATCTGAATCAGTTTTTTTCATGTTTTTTTTTTTATTTCTAGACTAATCCGATACTCTTTAATACTCGAAGCATTATGGTCTTTAAAAAATTGACTGTGGTCTACATCCGTTATTATGACAGACAACCCTCTGATCTGAAAAGGCTTACCTCATATCTTTAGGCGAATACCATAACTAGGTAAAAAAATATTCAAGAATTTTGGGTAAGTGCATAAAAAGATGCCATTAGACTAGATATGTATTACAGGATCAGGTCAATAAGCCAATGAGTTAAACGTTATGTTAATAGGGAAATGTGTTAATCGCTATATGCTCTTAAAGATGATGTTGCCATATGACAATAACGACAATTAATTTTTATAGAATAGACATCAGCTTATATGAAAGCTAAAGAAGCAATTAGAGAAGCAGAAAAGTTATCAAAATACTTGAAAGGATTTGTCAGACTCTCTAATACATAGCATATCATAATAATTTGCGTTTTCCAGTGGCAGAAACTGATATCTAATTTTGGCCACTTTTAGGTAAAACTGAAAATATGACAGTACAAAGATAAGAATCAGGATATGTGATATCATGGCTAATAGTCTTGGAAAAGGTGCTGTATGGAAGATGTTTGTTTGTACATAAATTCCACTCTTTTCTTTGTACGCATGATCAATTTTTTGTGGAAATATTCTGGCTATCAAACAGAGTTTGACAGAGTAAACAACTTTTGACTGCTATGGTCGATTTTCTGCATTTTTTTGGTACGGTAATTTACAGTTTTCAGCTGAAACGATGGCAATTTGTACTTGATGGTATTGCTTATGATATCAAACAGTGATGCTGTTTGTAAGCTATTTTGCTGAACTGCATCAATACAATGAAGCAAGAACACAATTGAAGTGCTTCTCTCAATAGTTTGTTCGCAGTTTTTGATCTGTAGAAAAATTTCGAAATAAAAATTAAAAACTAATATCCGTCGCAAGTGAGGTTGACGCCATTACGCAATGTTACCGACAGTAATCAGTAATTGAACTAAATCATGGGTAACCTTCTACAGTGGGAAAGTAGTTGCTTTCTGCATTGTGGTTATATCGAATGCAAAACAGGATTGCAACGTATGGAAGTGTAATTATACTGTTTTTCGTTTGATATAAAGAGTTCTTGAAGTCAGAATGAATGATTATGGTCTATATAAACAATGCCTCTGATCGTGAAATTATGAGAATGACAATAGAACAGGTACCCTTCCTTTCCGAATTTTTACGCTACAATTATTGGAGGATATTTTATACCAACAATTTTAACTTGCGCCAGTCCCAGTTGTCTGGTGGATTTGGGCCTCAATTCTTAACCCCTCCCAGTTTCGAAACCGATACTCTGCCACAAGTACCTATTGATCTCTGTTGATGTAGTAGGAGACCAGCTTAGATTTCTTCCTCATTATTTGATCATGGTTATGAACTATGACATCATTTCTAAACATTTCTTGCACAGATTTTAAATAAGGTGATAGTTAAACAAGCACAAATGTACTTAAATTTCACCGAAAAATTGTCTAGGTGTACTTCTAACATGTTTGTACTACTGAGACACACACATTTTTGCTTATCATAAGCTTTCGGGCTTTGTGTAATTGTAAACTAATTTTATGTATATAAGCGGTATGAAAGTAAGAAATAATTCTTGAATAACTCTGACAAATTTTTTTAGTAATTTAGGTGATAATAAAATTGTTTTTAAAAAAACAAGTAGCTCTTGATTATTTTCGTTCGATGACCTCTCGGAATTGCACTGATATTCTATCTGGACCAAAGCATGAAGTCTTCATCTATTAGCGAAATATTTTTGACTGCTAACTGTTTAGAAAACGAATACAAAGCTTAGAGTCAGATTTAAGAAACGAAATGCTATTGTTTCATTCTTCTGTTGAAGTTAATATATTATACTTGCATTCCAAAATTAATGCTATTTTTCAGCTAGAAGTTCAATTTGCTTTAATAAATCAATAAAACATTTATCTACCTGTATATTTTGGGAGTTATCCTATTGTTAAACGATGATTTACCAATTCAGCTCAATTTAACGATTACACAATAAAAAAACGTCTACAAATTTTCTCACAAGATATTTTATTCATACATAATTAGGATTTTCCTTGTAATAATAATTCGTATTTTCAAACAATATAGTTCTAAATTTAAATGATTTATGAACAATGTTTTATGTTAAGCGATTGAAAAAGAATGTTTTTAGCATGATTTTGTTATTTTTTCCGACGTCGTTCGGGTTTAACATTATTTGTAGGTTTTAGAAAAATATAGCCATTGTATAAAATTTACAAACTGTTTCACAGAAGTCATATTCCTTTTTGAGACTCATCATTTCAGTTATTCTAAATATTTCAGTTTGCGTTAGTTTTTTTTTCTAAAAAAATTACTTACAAATATATGTGAATTGAGAAGTCAATATGCATAATTCCTCCTTAGTACTTTGAATTATCTTAGATAAAAAATTAAATTTTGTAGAGTTTCGAGGAAGTGTTTTCTTTCCTTTAAAACCGTTCTTTTATATACGCTCCCTTCAAATGAAACTTCACTGTGTATAAAAGGCATGAAAAAGCCAATGTTTGTTCAGTAAACATTCTTTACAGGAATAGCCGGTTTTGTTGTGAGCATTTGGAAATTGACTATTGATCATACATTTTTAGAAAATTTTAGATTTATAGAGCGCCGAACAAGTCGCAGTCAATATAAATGAAATCATTTTAAGATGAATATAAATCCCTACAATTTATAAAATTATTAAAAATTTTGTCGAAAAATAATTTAGCATTCATTCTAAGCAATAATATAATGCTGAGTGAAAAAGAGATTGTCATGACTAAAAAGAATGATTTCAAAATGTTATCCGGTTACAAAATAACAATCAATACTGGCAATTATTTATGGCTTAAAATAATTAAATGAATTTGGAGCATAAGATAATTGATTTTATCTAAAAATTGCACTTAGCCTGTTAACAATAAAATTTGCTTTTAAATGTTTGTTAGTGGGGGTAGAAATAAAATAAGGAAATTATGAATATATTCTTCTAGCGCATGAAAAATGTCTTGTATTTATATTTAAAAATAAAAAGGGGATAAAAAGACTGCATATTGTATTGAGAGTTTAACATTTTATTTATTGAAGAAATCAATATTCATAATTATACGGAAAATAATAAAAAACTCATTAATACAAAGATACAAAAGACGTTTTATTAAATCATACATTAAATGCAGTATGGAGACGAAAACAATCAACCTGCTTTATAAAGATAATTTACAAGAAGAATTTTTCCTGTCGTAACTTATATTACTTCAAAGATGTTGCTATGCAATATAATTTTAATTAAAATATTCTAAATAAAATACAAAATAATTTGTTGATAATATCTTCGAATTTCCTACCATTTTCCATTTTCAAAAGAACCTCTTTTTTGAAGTAGAGTATATTTGTGAAAACTCCACATTTTCGCTTTGAAGTATAGATAAACAGGGCGATTAGATTTTTATATTCATTCTGGAATTTCTGAAATGATTAATGGAAACTAAATTATCACAAAATCCACCACTTTCGGACCTATTTTTATGCATAGCACTTTCGTATTCTAAGAAAATAAAGTAAGTTCTTCAGATACTTATTATTATATTTTTAACCTATATTCTACAAGTGACATTACGCTACAATGGCAATTCGATCAAAATCTTGAATCAATTATTCGATGTCGCAGTGGTCTTGAATCTTATTCTCTGGACGCTATGCTAAATGACAATAGTGATTGTCTTGGGACACTTAAAGGCTTATCTTTTGAAAAGATTATCCTTTAGTGGAATTAATTGCGGAATGTCGAAGCTTTGGAGAATCCACGAAGTTATCCCTCTTTAAGGAAATTTAAGCTAGTACTGTGGAGGGATTTAAAAATATCTGTAACACACTAAAATATTTCATTCTTCTGTAGAGATAATTTTTTATATTTTGGGATAAGCAAAAAATCGTTTTTTCTTTGTTAGTTTTTGTACGTAATAGATTGTTGCCAAAGTTTTGTTTTTTCAAATTGAGCATACAAGAAAATTCAATTCGTCGATGTAAACTTCATGCACTACTGTTCAATTCTATATTCGGTAAAATAATTATGCAGTGTCGTTTCACATTCAAAACTGATAGGGGATTTTATTTCTTCTTTATGATAATGCTATCTAATTAATTACGTTGTACTCAGGAATTTGATTTCAGAATGTATTTAACTTTATTTCTCGTGTACCTCATTTTAAATACTGAATTCAAATTTTGTTTCCTAATTATGTACGTTAAACATAATTAACAATCCAAATTCGGCGATGTACATTTCAAATAGTTACGATATATAATTACAAATTTCACATTTAGATTCGATAAGATAATTATACAGCATTCCTTCATTGGAATACTGATAGGTAATTTGAATCATGATTCTATTAACGATAATACTAAATAATTATGCTGTACTCTGGAATTGAATTTCATAATGTAAGGAATTTTATATCCCTTTATTCCAAATACTGAATTCAGATTATGATTCCTAATAACGAACATTAAATGTAATGAATAATAGCATATGCATATGAACAGAAATTTCATCATTGCTCGACGAAAGTATGACATTAATTTAAAAAATTACCTGCATGATATATCTAAGAGAAGGACATTTAAAGCAAAAATACAAAATTTTGTTTAATAATCTTAGATTCAGGTATTCACAAAGGTTAGCGAAAGACTAGATAAGGGTCATTCTCACGAAAAGGTGCTTTTTACAGTCCCGGGGTGATAAAAATTAGAAAGTGCAACAAATGTCCTAATATTTTTGTTCATATGTATAATTTAAGTTTTAAAAAAGCTATTTAATACATTTCTACTAAAATAGTTTTACTATTTAACTCTCATTTTTCAATGAATATAAAACAAAAGTTCCCTTCATGAACGTCCCTACACATGAAATTCAAAACAATATTTACTGAAACTCAAGCAATTTTTTTAAAAATATTTTTCAGTATTGACTAGTTTAAAGTCTCTAATTAAGGTCTAACCTAACAGTTTTTTCTAAAAAAATTATCTTTAGTTAGTAATTAATTTTTTCACTTTGTCCCCAGTCAAATACGTCCCCCTGCGTGGTCAAAGAAAATAACTTAATTTAAATATCATAAATGGCAGCTCATGTCAAATCATCATGAAACAGTTTATAAGAAAGGCAGGTAATTTGCTCTTTAAGGAAGAATTTTCATTCTATTTCAAATTTATTGAATATATTTCAATTTATTAGTTCCATTTAGAGCTTGGTAAAGTTCTCAACGTCCACTCAGTGGACATCATAAATAAGTTAAGAAAAAACTAATTTATAATTAAATTACAAATTTTTATAGGTTTAGTATCGAATTTAATAAAAATAAGTGTACCACTTCAGCCACGTAAAAACCAAAGCACTTAAGAATTGAAAACTTATTGTTTGTCTCCTCCGTGGACACAGCACCTCCGAAAAGAGGATGGCATTGTCAGTGAAAGAGACAAAATCTCAAAAATCAGGATACAGTTAGATAAATTAAAATAATATCAATTAAAAGTTCTTTGGTAGATATTTTTTATGAAATTTAATCATTTTCTTTTGTATTTTTTTAAAAATCAAAATTAAAATTATATTCTAGAAAAGAATTAAGGTAAACAATTCATATAGAATATTTATAATATTAAAGCTTCAATAATATATGAAAACATTTTAATAGCTAAATTTATTTTTAGAAAAAATGAAATATCAAAAAATAAAAGACAAAGCAGTCAGATGCTCAAATTCAGAAGAGAAGAGAGTAGAACAACTTAATATGAGGCTTACTAGATTGTTTATTAATAAATAAATATATGATATTCCGTAATCTTGTATATATATGATTACTATCCTGCAAAATGTTGACCTTCATTTATTTGAAATTGCTTGTAAATATTATTTAACTAGTGAACAGTCAGTTCCATTATTTAAAAAGTGCTATTTATTTTAAAATGTTAAGTTTTCTTGAGCTGGTTTTTAATAACTAATTTTATTGTTTAATTATAAGAAATAGACCTGTACTAAATCTGCCCAATAATTAGTCAATTATGCTTTCGTTTAAAATGAAAAAGTTCCGTCGACTATCATGTCTCCTTCGTAGACAGGTCAAAATTTTTAAAATAAAAAAAAACAGTGAAAAATAAAATAGAAAACTTGACCACTAATATAAGGTTATTTATTAAGCTTAGATGGAAACATCCGTATGTTTCAGCTATTTGTACCTTTTTTATGAGAATGACCCATAAATACCTTACATATATCCTTAAGGGATATTTCTTATTTCCAATTTTAGTTTATATTTATTGTTAATTTGCTTTTTAACTGTTTGTAAATTTTCTCTGATATTTTAAAGTCACTTGTTTAGATGAATGTTTGTAATAAGCGAATTCTTTATGGAAAACTATTATTACATAGCTAATGAGTTTTTCATCACTTAATAGGGAAGAAAGGGAATTATTGATCAAATACATAGTTTTCCCAAAAAGAAAAGAAACTTAAACAAAAATTAATAACCACTAAGAAAACCTTTTAATGCGACTTCTCCCAATGAAAACACCTTCCTCCTCTATTAATACGCTGTTTCCAGCGTGTCTTCCATCATTAGAATGGTTCTTGGAGATCTTTTAATGGGTCCACTCTCTTCTTTATTTTCAAATCTTGTACCTTTCAAGGAGGATTTCAACTGGAAAAAAAGAAAATCCTAACTGGTATCCAAATCTGTAGAGTTATGACATATTCCTGATCTGCATTTGAACAATTCAGCTAGAGTTGCTGAATCTCGAAAAGCTAGGCCATGATTCATGTTTTGGTCATCATTCAAACGACAATGCATAAATTTTGCTGCATAGCAATGCGTCTGCAGATTATCAGTCAAAATTGTGTGAAATGAACTATTGCTGACGTCTAGATCTTCAGCAATCCCATTGTCATTTAAACAATGACTTGAACTAATGCAAAAATACACTTCCTTGACGTGCAGATTACCCATAGATGTAAGAGGGCACCCAGTTTTGGGATTTGAAGCATCGAAATCATTCATAGGCACTGGAATTGGCTAAAGTGATTCTCTCTCTATAAATTTATAGTAAAATTTCAGTAAATTAGTTTACCAATGTTAAGCAACTTCTTCCAAGTTCGTCGCTCTTCCATTTTCAAAATGCAAATAATCGCGTAACACACAAAATACTAGTTCACTTTATCAATTATAAAACTGACAACATAGCTAGGTGTTCTTGAAAAGTTCAAGGTTAACGCTTTAAAAGTCATTATAATAAGCTTGGAATACTGACGCTTTAAATTTCTTTTTAAATGATCGGCTTCTTTTTGGACAAACCACATATCGTCGCTCAGCAAGCAACACCGCCTATCTCAATTTTTTGAAATTTCAAAGGAGAAGAAAAAAGCTGAATCTTTCGCACATCTGGTAACAGAATGAGACCACATGTTCCTACCAGATGTGAAAAAAATTCAGACATATTCGTTATAGATTGCAAAAAAATCAGTTTTTTTCTACTTCTTTGAAATTTCAAAAAATTGAAATAAGTGTTGTTGTTTGGTATGGGTGGTGTGACAACTTTAGTTGTCTGATTTTCGATTTTCCGATTAGAAGTATGATTAGTCCAGTTAAAAGTCCGATTTTCAAAAAATTAAGGATTACATTTTTTATTCATTTTGTAATGTATGGAAACATTTAAAACTAGAATCATTAGTCTTATACTGCATATATATCTTATTCTGTATATCTTAGACACACCAAGTCCAAATCACAAAATATTGCTGAAGGGACCTGCTGATCGCTTTTTTTCCAAACTGTCTTTTACTATATGGGCCATACAGTAATGATTACTTCCAACAGTTTTCATTGCTTAATTTTTTTCTTACATTTTTCATTGTTTTCACTAGTACTACTACAAAAACTTTTCTTACATGTAAAGAAACTTGTTTTAGAAACGAGAAAACAAAATCGATTGTGGTTATCTTGTTTACCATTTTCGATTAGGAAACATGGCATTTGCACACATATACGTTAAAGCTGCATGGCCTACTAACTAACCTGTGTTTTCCCAAACCATACTTTGTACTTTTTTAAAATTAAAATTTGGACGAAAAAAGCAAATCGGACAATTAAACTTGCATGGAAATGGTATATAAAGGGTGATTCAAAAATATCTGGCAAAAATGAAAGCGCAGGTTAGGCATACAGAAGCAAGTCATTTTCCCAATGGAACATTTGGTCGGAAATTCAAAGGGGATTCGCTACAGGGGGCTCTTTGTCAGTGAATTAAGTGAAAGAAAAGAATACGCTAGATGAAATGTTCAACACAGATTGAATGGAATACAAATTTACAAAAACAAAACAACCCGGTTTTATGAATAACAACATGCGAAGTGTGTATCACCTTAGACGACAAATCCTTTGGATACTTACTTTAAGTATTCCAAAGATTTGTTGTTGATGCTGCGTCCTACTTGCCATTATCGTATTTGTTATGTCGCATACGACTTGTAATGTTGTTATTCATGCAACTGGATTGTTGTGCTATTGTAAATTTGTATTCCATTCAATCTCTGTTATGCATTTTGTCTGGTGCATCCTTTTCTTGCACTTAATTCACTGACAAAGAGCCACCCGTAGCTTATTCTATAGCATTAGCTAGGATCACTTCCCATAGCATTTCCGGCCGCATGTTCTACTGCGAAAATGTTTGTTTCTGCATGCCTGACCTACCTTTTCATTTTTGCCAGATATTTTTGAAACACCCTCTATGTATCATTAACTTGATGTAATCTGGCCATGGAATTTCACTTCTTTATACCTGTCATTGGCAGTTTATGTCTTTAGAAGGTCAACTGAGTTGTGAATCAGACAGCGATCAAAGAAATTAGAAACTTGTAATTTCTGCTATCAATCATGAGCATCAGCTGATTCTGCGAGGAACGCTCTTTTGCCGTTTTAATTTACTTCTTTGATTGTGTTTTCTGCGTTCAGTGACCCTGAAATTATTTTTCTGTTAAACAGTCTTTCATCGTTGACGTTGTGTGTATAATCGTCTATGTGCTTTGTGTTCTTTGCCTGCAAATGATGTGAATATTGACTTTTATAATTGGGATTCCTTTAGTATGAAAGAATATACATTTGAAAATCTTAAAACAGCGTCTAATCAATACCTGTCATATTTCAAACAGTATAGAAATTTTATGAATAAATATTTAAATATTCATTCGTAAAATTAAAGGATGGTATGGTAGAAAAATTCTTATCTTCTTTCTGTGTTAAATTTTCATTAAAATAAAAGTTATTAGTAATTACCTCAATTATTTATAACTGAATAAAATGGAAAAGTCTGTTGAAGGTAAATACTTGTTGGTGAAGTTTTGAAAGTATGATTTATGAAAAATCGAAATGTCAGCTAGAGCTTTACTTCCACATGAGATAAAGGGAGGAGCTGAAAAAAACATTTCCATGTATAAAAACCGATGGAAATTAGTGGCTGAATTTAATTTACAAAAACTGATAATCAATGTGTTTGACGAAAACTTCATGTTAATACAGTTTTACGCTAAATTTCTTGTCACAGTGTTGTTAATGAAATCATCAGGTTACTAAATTGCTGCCATATTGATATATCCCGTATTTAAGATGATCATTAATGGATTTTGTAGGTTACAAAGGACTCTGCTTCCTTAAACAAATTTATATCGATGCAACAATATAAAGGGAGTACATAAATTATTGGACCCATTTCAAAAATTAGTTTAAAAAACTAATAATGTTACAACCACGGTTTTTTTTAAATGAAAGAGCATTTAAAAAAGTTTTTTTCACATAGGTAACGCTTCGTTACGGTGGTATAGGTGGTCGTAAATTATTGGACATCTCCCATTTTTGAGAGCCATTATATGCGAAACTATTAAAGCTAGAAGAAAAATAAAAGCATGAATTTGTAGGGAATTGTATTCTCTTTAATTTGTTAAATCAATTGTAATTCGAAAACTGAATAGCTTTCGAGATATTCAAGAAAAACTAAAAAAGGAAACTAGAAAACTCCCATCGGCTTCTGCTGATCGGTACTCATTGCGTGTGGAAATCTCTCGCTGTAACAAATTTAGAACGTCGTAATGGTACGCCACCAATTTGAAAAAAAAAACTTTTTTATTTGCTACCTCATTTAAAAAAACGCAGTTGTAACGTTATTAGTTTTTTTATTAATTTCGAAATGTATACAATAGTTTACGACCATCCTGTGTTATTACCCTACATTTTCATATTACTGTAAAACTGTATTTCTGGAAGTAATTCGATTAGCCAATTTAATATTATCAGTTACTTAATAATTTTTGGCCTAAGCTTGTCGTCTGGTCTTCTGTCTTTTGCCAAAGCGAAACTTTCTAGATTTTCAAGTCATAAAAATATGAAGACGTCTGTGTCTCGATAAGCATTCACATGTATAAAGCGAACATTTAGTGGGATTAGCGACAGAAATTCGTGATCTGCTGTCTGCCATGTCGAAATATCCGTCGTTGGTTAAAATCGGATGGTTACACATATTTTAAGAATTTCTGATTTAATAATTACTGCTTTTGAAGTAAAACAAACGAACTACCATTTTGTAAATTTAAGGCTCACTATTTTAAACGTTATGAGTGTGTAGTTTGTCACAGGAAACGGAACTAAATCTATAAGTTGTACAACATACTATTTATAATGCAGTAATTAGTTTTAGAATAATGAAGCATTTGAATTTTTCTGTAATTTATCATGAAAACAACTGCATTTTAAAATAGGGATTTTGAGGTTTGTTCCTTATTGAAAAACAACGGGCTTTTAGATGTGAAATTTCCAGTTCATGAAATGTTCCTTATATTACTATATCAGTGTTTCTCAACCTCTCAGTATTTGCTACCCAATTTCCAATCATAATTTTCATCGCACCCCCCTTATACAATAAGCATGCATTTTTAATTTAGTATTGATAAGTTAATTGTTAAATACATTGTGCAGTACTGTTACAATCCTATTTATGTGTATTATATCAGTATAAATGTGTATTTTATTTTTGATTATGTCAGAATGTATTTTGTTTCAGTTTCCTTTCAGTAAATTAATCAATTTTTTAATAATATTTTCTTCTTAATATGCTCGCCCCACAGGTTGAGATTCACTGTACTATATCATTCTTTACCTGTTGGGAAGATATAATATGAAACTAGATTGACTGTTCAGCTCTCAGGGCATGTTTTCCATTTAACGTCTCCTAAAAAGGTGCGCTTATAATTGCGCTTTGTGATTTGTTACTGATTGCACAACTGCTCCCATTTAGATGAGAAATTAACAATTTATGAAATTTTCCTTATAATATTGATATAAGAACGAAACTATAATGCTGGCAAGTAACTCTGGGCAAGTATTCTATTTGGGGCTTTTGAAAAAGATCTACACCATTCTTGACGTTCCCTTTATAAGACTTCTGTGTACAGAAGCTCTCTATCTCTATCGAAACCTAATTTCGTCTTTGTGTCGACACTGAAGTCAATGACTTATTCTTTTCCTTTTTTTTCTTTTAGCTATTCATTTTATGTAACTTCTAGATTTATAAAATAATAATATTTTCTGAGTGATTAACAAAAATTATAGCCTGCTATTTGTTTATTAGTTGTTCCACTCCTCTCACTTTGGAATAGTGAAGAACTTTTGAAAGTGAGTCTGACGCCTTCCTCCGATTTTCACGCCCTCCTCATCATCTGACAATGGTTAAAAAGCGTCGTGTCTAATCTCAAAAACTTTTGTGTAATTTAAAAAAAACGACATGCAAAAAAATTGAATCAAATTAATAATTGGCTGAGGGACTTGTTCTTAAAAACTACTCACGGGTTAAAAAAAGACTAATACTTGCACAAGCGTTAAGGATATGTTTGGCATTAATTGTTGTTGTTATACAATATTTAGGAACTGTGTACTTCTTTTATTATCATTCTCTACTCAATAATAGTAATCCATAACCTCATTTTTTCTCCGTATAAAAACTATTGATTTTTTTGTATTATTTCACGATATTTTTATTCGATTGATGAAACCAGACCAATCAAACACTCGCTCTCTTAAGAAATGAGAAGATTACACTCCATACAGGGTGTTCCAAAATTCTACCGACAAACTTCTAGGGGTAATTGTACACGTCAAGACAAACAACTTTCGCAATAGAAAATGGGGTCGCAAAAGCAAAGGGTGAAATCTACAGGGGGCTCTTTGCCAGTGAATTAAGTAAAAGAAAAGGATACAACAGGTCAAGAGTACAAAACAAGTTGAATGGAATCCAAATTCACGACAGCACAACATCACAGTTGCATGAACAACAACACTGAAAGTCGTACGCAACATGACAAATACAATGGCAAGTAGGATGCGATATCAACAACACACCTTTGAAGTAACATAAATTAAGTGTTCATAGGACTTGCTGTTAAAGCTTTGGAAGTTTCGCATGTTGCAATTGTGTTGTGTTATTGTGAATTTTTATTCCAATGAATCTGAGTTGCATAATTTATCTTATATTCCCTTATCATTTTAATTCACTGGCAATGAGCCCCCCGTTTGCGACCCCATGTTCTATTGCCAAAGTTGTTTGTCTTTACGTGTACAATTACCCCTAGAAATTTGTCGGTCGAATATTGGAACACCCTGTATATTTATTTCTCTAAACGTAGTTATATTTTTTATAAGTATTTTAGTATAATTTTTTTTCATGCTTTCACTAAAATAGGTTAACCTAAGTCTCGTTTTTATTTTCAGCCAAAAAATAATTATTACTTCTGAATAATCCTGAAATTTGCTAGAATCTGCACTATAGGTATTTAAAATTTACGAAATTGGTGTATTTTTGTTGCTTTTCTTGATTTCGAAGTACTTCACAGAAACTGATTTGTTAAAAAATTCTGTTGCACTAAAAAACGAAAGATTACATGATATACAAAACTGATTCCTGTCTAATATTTATTTACAGAAAACTATACACAAGATTGTGACTTCGAAACAAACCAACACATTAACAACAATAAACAAAATGAATATAAGTTAGAGAGTCGAGAAAAATAAGTTAGGTCAATGAAACACAGATTGATTCCTCGAATGAGGCAACAGTTATTCTGATGTCAATGGTCTTGGAAAAAGGATAAGCAAAAAACTTTCTTCTTTCAGATATTCTGTAAGGTTCCTCATACTGAAGCCTGGAAAAGAAAAACTATGTTATTCATACTGATGCATGAATTTAAGAATTTATATATGAATTTTTTATTTTACAGAAAATGAAAATAGATGACTGCTCTTTATCTATGCATGTGTCGAAAATATTATAGCTTGGACATTTTCTTGCCCTGTTGATATAAACGGGAACAGATACTTTCCATGTAATACAAAAAGATTAAAACCGATCATGGCGGCGAAACTGTGGATCAGAGTTGTGCTGTTGACAACTTTTTTCTGATTTATGGTTAAGAATATAATTTATATTCTGTTTAAGTTATTGCCCAAGATAATAAAAAGTCATTTTATTAGAACATCATAGAATTTTGATCAAAACCTGCATTTTAAAAGATGAATATAAAAAGATAAATTGAATCAATGATTTATAGAACAAGAGAACGTAATGTGAAAATAAAAACAATATTCAGCTGTAACTAACTACCAACGCTCCTATTAGAAAACAAAAGGAAAAAAAAAACTACATTTAAGAAAATGGGATTTATTTCTAAAGTTTATCAAACATAGAAGTCTTTAATTTTGTAAGAATACTGTACTTGAGAAACATATTTTTTGGCAAAATTACTGCATAACAAAAATCTGAACAATAACTTTAACATTAATCAGTAAAAGAAAGTTCATAAAAGAATTATCTGAGATAATTATCCGTAACTGTAATCACGAATTGAGTCACCCCGCCCTGACGAAGCATCCGGGTGAAACTGAATGACAGCCACTGCAATAGCTCGAGTATTGAGGCCGGATTCCTAGTAGCCATCACTGACCACGGCCCGAGCCCTCTCGAAGGAGGTACGCACTATCACTGGAGGGAGGATTCAATCCCCCATTACTGTACCATCGACCAGGAGAGAGAACCCGCTTACTTATCCGGCGGCTTCTCATATCCATATATTTGTGATGCCCCCAGGTTGGAGGTCCGTAACTGTAAGAACTGAATGATTGAAGATCGCTAGTCTATTCAAAATGCCAAGTTTACATTGACTAACCAAATGTATCGGTGACAGGGAAGGACAATCTTATAAGGAAGCAGTGACGGAAAATCTGTAACTGAAAGTGTCATAGCCCTTTAGTTGTTAAGACCAAAATAAAGTACAGTTTCATCGCCTTAGAGAAGGATTAAACTTGATTCGTTATGATTTTGAAAAAAGACATTTTTATCCTGGATTTTAAGAAATAGGATTACAGATAGTTGTTATTTCATTTGAATGTAATAGCGTCTTCTAAGAAGAAGCACTTTTCGAAATCCCTTTTTTTTAAAAACGAAAATGAAAGAAATAAAAGTTAATAAATGAAATACAAAGTGTCTCGCGTCTGATTTTTAAAGAAGTGAAATCTGAGAATTAAAAAAATATGTTTAAACATTTTTCAATTAAACATAATATAGAGAGTTTTTTACGTTGTTGACTTTCTTTTATATTTTGACAATCGGATTTACTAATAAGATGTGAATGCGAAGATATTTCGCAGCTTAATAATGATTCTGATTATTATAACTTTTTAAGAACACAAAAATAACATAGTTTTATGGATGCAATTGCTACGTTATAAAAGATTTTATCTCATTTCTTCTTCATTTAACATGCTTATATAATTTTTGTTACTTGCAACATGTTTAGAAAAGGAGATTTTTTTTGTGATAAACATACCAAATGAAACATTTTTATCCTTAAAATCTTAAGCCCCAAACACTGCAATGATATAGAATATGAAAAAAAAAAAAATTGTTTTTCAAATAATCATTAAAGAATATTTTTTAGTTTTATTTTTGTTAAAAACTTGATTAAACATTAGTTATTGCCTAATAATAAAGATTGCGTTTCAAAGAGTATTGGGTGGAAGCGTTTAGATGATTTTCAGTTATAAACTGTTCCATTGGAAAACGTTTCGTTTAGAATCTTAGTTTTTCATTGCCAGTTTTCTTATGAAATGTATTAAGAACCCTATCAGGTTTAAATACCATTCAATCTCTTCACATGCCGGCATTGCAAATGGAAGTGCGTGCGGAAAACGCATGTTAATAGGATAGCTTTAAAGTGTCATCTACGATCTTTGGTGTTTCGATTCCATCCCGTGTTCTATGATCATAAAATATTTGTTTTGGTGTATTTTTCTATCTTTTCTGAAATACTTAGTGTAACGTCGCTTAACGATCAACACTACCCATCTCAATTTTTTGAAATTTCAAATAGGAAGAAAAGACTGAATTTTCCGCAACCAATAACGAATATTTCTGAAATTTTTTAACACCTAATATAAACATGAAACCGCAAGCTCTTACCAGATGTGAAAAAAAATCCAGAAATATTCTTTACTGGTTGCGAAAGATTTAACTTTTTCCCCCTCTTTGAAATTTCAAAAAATTGAGATAGATGGTGTTGCCTGTTAAGCGACGTTAATTTAGTCTTAGCCAATATGAAAATTTCTGCAATAGAAAAAAAGACAGAAACATAAACCTTTGAAAACCAGAATAGTATCAGCACCATGGTATGGCTTTTCTTGCTTTTGTAGGAATTTCCAATATTTGCTATTTATTAAGCATTTATGAGAAAATCAGTTTGCTTTTTTGTATGAAATAATTTAGCGACCATAGTAGTTTCTATTATAAGATTTTATGAATGCATTAGTAATCACATAGTGATTCTATTTTACATTAAACTTTCGTCTTTGCTTAAAAGTTATTTAAAGTAACTCATTTAATTAGAAACTTTAATACATCTTGTATTAAAGTCTTGTATAAAGACTTTTTTGCTCTAATTCTTACCTGTTTTCGTTGAGGCTGAAACTAATAGTCTCTATCTCTTACAACAGGCCTGATAAATTGTCTTCTAAGAAGATCCATTAAATTTCGTCTGGATTCTGGCTGACTTCTAAGGGAAAACATAACAACAACGAATTAAAAATATATTAAGCATTTTTATATCAGAGGAATGAAAACTTGTTTCTAATCTAGGCAATGTTACTAAAACTGCTAGAATCAGCGATGCTATTACATAGAAAATTAAAATAAAATGCGAGAATAGAATCGAACAGAGCATAATATCAAATATATTTGAAATACACAAAACTTGACAGGCAATTCTTCAGATATTAGTCATTTTTTAATTTGCTGTTAATTGATTTACTTTAAGAAATGGGATACTAGAACACCTAACCTAATTAAAAGTGAATTTAATTAATGTCAAATCTTTAATAACTATTCCATAAATAAAGGTAAATACTATTAAAGTAATATATAAAAATTGTATTATATTTTGGTCTGCTTTTGTCTAATTTTTAAGCTTTGTAATACGTGGTCAACAAATAAGTGAATAGTTATAAAGCATATGCAGTTTTGTATTTCGCATGTGTAATTAATCGTAGTTAATTCCTTAATACGATTTTTTTCAAATGCTTTTTTTTAGCTAAAGTTGAATTTCAAGTAAATCGAAGACTCTCCTTTTCTCCTATTTTTATTTGAATTGCGTCAGTTACAAAATGTTGAACAACATAGAAAGAAAAAGGTACCCCTGAAGTGAGAGTATCCGTTTTGCTTCGAAATTTAACCTTTTGATAACTAATTCATGATGTTTTCGAACATTTTCCTTCGGTAAGTATTTACTACAAAGTTGAAACAGAATTTGGGATGGAATATTTTCTAACTGATTTCAAATTGGTTTTTCATCGGTCAGTAAATTGTAATAGTAATTTAGAAATAAATATCTAAAAATGCATTAGTTTTTTTCCATCGATATTCTCGAATGAGAGGCAAACTATTTTGAAAAAATTATCAAAATCATCTTAGAGTTTTGTGTTATGCATATAATTATGATTATTTTTTAACTAGATTAAATTTGAAAATTCTGCTCTTTTTGATTCAAACTTATTTTTCTTTTTTGCATAAAGTTATTCGTTTTGAGAATAAATCCATGAGACAATTTAAATTTATTTTAAAACTTCGTCAATAAATTTTGCAGGAAATGGTGCTAAGAAATTACTTCATTTCATATAGATACATTTGAGAGAGCATTATGAGTTTCATAATTTCACCTCATCACGATGGTTTTTAAACAGTATTATTATTTTCTTAACATGAATTAATGATGAAAGAAGATTATTAAAAAATAATTTTTCAAACCTTTCAGTAAAAATTATTTATAATGAGTAAAAAATTAAAAGTCGTTTCTTGCAAAAATGTCATTTTTTTATCTTATTGTATCAAGTCGTATAAAATGTTTGAAACCTTACTTATGTTTTCATTTACATCTGAGTGTTTCATATCATTTAAAAACGCTAATTTAATTTCGTAAATTAATTGAAGTCCTTATTTTAGTCTAAAAATAAATAATTTACTATATTATGTAAATTTTTCCATTAGAATATAAAAAATTATGAAAAAGTAGGTAATATATAGTCGCAATAAATAACTTCCGATAATAATAAGCCAATTCTTTTTGGATTATTTAACGCGAGTAGGACGTTTTCAAAAACATTCTCAAAACTCTCTGTTTACTTTTTGTATAACTTGAAAAGCGTGGTAACTCGAAAATTTATTACTTTCCTTGCATTGTTTACTCGCATAATCTAGAACAAAACCATTTAAAGTGAAGTTCCCACTTTTCAGAATGCATCAATATTTATTTTAATAAATGCTAGCGTCATTCTCATAGTCAAAATAAAATTTAAAAATCAAAAGCCGAAAATATTTATACTGCTGGCTTAGAATACCAAAATAATCAATACCTAAGATAGTCCGTGCCTCCTACCGTGTCATTGATTATTAGATAAATATAACAAAGCAATGCATCAACTCGAATCGGTGTAACAAAATTAGGCTCCTTTTATATCAAACTTCTTGTTTCGTGTTTCACAACTCAGTTTCTAGTGAGAAATGTTCAGAAGAAGCTATCAATCATGCATTGAATAAATCGACTAAATCTAACGTTTATGAAATTTTATTATCGAAGAAATGCAGAGTTGAGATAAAATTCATTTTATTGGAGCGAAATGTGGTTAGCGTATGTTTTATTAAAATCTGTCTTTACTTCCTCCCATTTAATCCTTAAAATATAAAAACGTTGTCTTCCTTTTGATTTTAATAATTTATTTACTTCTCTGGGTCTAAAAAATAAATATGAAAAGAAATGCATCTAGGCACGTATTTCTAATTTGTTTCATTTATATGAATGTTTTCTTTCAGTTTTGCACCATGTCCAAATTATTCCGAACTACTTTTGAATGTTGAAGAATTTTAGCCACGTAATTGTTCTCTATCGCATAACGAACGACCTCTCACATTTGTTTTAGATATGAGGGATTGTTATTTTTGGATCAAAGAAGTCCTATCAGAACTCAGAAGATTGGTTTCTGATTCTGAATTGGCCTTCGAACAATCTTTTGTTTAAATTTTTCATAGACTGCGAAAATAATTTTAAGTCATGATTTTTACTCAATCGAAAATGATATTCTCTTTTTTTAATGTAAATTAATTCTTTGAAGCTTATTTTAACCTTTTGACTCGAAACCTAGCCGATATATTTTGCCACGTACAATGCATCAAAAAGTTTAATTCAGTGTACTCATGAAAATGCCAAAAAAATGTTATTGATGACTGAAATCTTATCTGTTCCCAGGGCCACTTGAAAAAAAAACAGCTTCAAAATTTATTTTGGAAATGTTCATTTTTTATTTTATCTCTTCGTAAGTTGGAATATTAGACATATACGGTTTCTGACCTAATCTGAATATAAATAATAGACATTTTGGTAACATTGTCGTCAAACTTTTATTTTTCTGTGAATCTTTTTGATTACGTCGGATTATTATGAAAGTTGTTCCAATTGGTAAATTGATTTGTATGGAACAAAGGAATTCAAATACTTTACAAATCCATGACGTTAACGGGAAAGGAGGGCTAAAAACATTTGGGGATCATTTTATTTACAGCCAGTTTCATTATTTCTTCTTTAATCCGATTGGATACTCAGTGTAGAAAAAGGATCGCGGTGGCCTTGTGGTAGAGCCTCGACTTCGTAATCGGGGGGTCATGGGCTCAAGACTCAATTCCGTGCATGATCCCTCGTGTATACGCCCTGGTGCACGTTAAATTCATCGGAGGTCAAATGTCCTCCCGCTGGTGTGGTGCTAAAGACGGGTATGCCGGTTCGTCGTCCTCGCCATCCAACCACAGGTAAAAATTACGAGGCCCGTCCCAAACTAGCCTTCGTTTAGTTTCAAAAAGGGACGATAATATAACTAAACTAATCAGTCTGGAAATAATTATACTGTTTGTCATATTCATTTATAAACGCAATTTAATTTTAAAAAATGCTATTAAAAATATTAGACAGCAGTTGTTATTGCAGTTGTGTGGGTTTTAAAAGCGTATTTCGAGTTTTGTAAGAATTGTGTCAATATATCTCCAAATCAAGTGATTGTTTTTAGAATACCGAAAAACTTGAATAACAGTTTTTAGAACTCTAGTTACGAGTTAGAAACATGTTTTTGCAATTTTTTTAAGCAAGCGTTTGTAATAATAAAAAAGTCTTAACCTGAAAATTTAAATTAAGTTAATTCAACTTTTGTTTTTTATTATGTTAAGTGTCAGGTTGTTATTACATGGACTTTTTTAGACCTTTAAATCTTTGCCAACCTACTAAAAAAAGAAAGCCGATATAAGTATATTTTTACTGCATTTTTTAAATTCCTTATCTACATACATATTATAAATACAACAGAACTAAATCGGTGCATTTACTAAATCTATATTAATCATACAGAAAAAGCACACAAATGAGCTTACCATGTAAACTTATTTAGAGTGACAAAAAGGGATCAATTTTTGTACTGTAAATGATCAGTCTATACAATCTTCTCTGAAACAACTACTGTGTATCATTGTAAAGTAACAGGAGGAGAAAAATGAGTTTTAAATGATTGGGTGATTTTCCTTCGGGTTAAAAGTATTTTATACTAGACACTTTATCTTTCAGTTGTACAGAATATATTTAGAGTGCATCTAATGAATCACTAAATACCCTACTCCTTGCATAATAAATGATGAACATAAACGTTTCATTAGAGTAACAATTTACCCACAAAATACAATTGGAAGACCACTGAATTGATTATTGATTTTGAGGCCTGCTGCTCTATGATTTGATCGATGAGTTTTGGAGGGTCTTTTCAATGGGTCAATAATAAATGATTATTAATCCTATCTAGGATTACGTAAACATGACTGAGTGCAATTAGGTAGATGAACGCTTCTCTGGCAAAATTGATGGATGCATAATTTTAATTTACGAAACAATCTTGTATAGAAAATTTCAATTTATGTTATTAAAAACAATCAAGGAACATTTCTATAAAATAGAAATTCATTGTCTTTTAAATTCTTATAGATTAAAGTATTTACGAGAATATACATGGCATGAAAAGAGTAATATCCAATAAAATTTGAATGAACTTAAAGATATTCCTAGAGAACTGCTGATGATGTGATTTGTTATATCCTTGCTTCCATTTTAAAGTTATCCGAAGCAACGCAATTCTGAAACGTGGTCAGGCAATAGAGATGATTTTTCTGACAGCAGATAAATTTCCATGTTTTCAAAACGCACCAACATGAGGATGTTTGAGTCCCCATAGCGAGAGTCCCATGCATAAGGTCAACATTAGTAGAAAGCTCGAACCCTCTCGAGATCGTCAGCTTCCGATAACTAAGCTTTGGTTTTGACACAGGATTACTGCCATTCCAGAATAAGGGCTCAGAAGCAGAAGTCCTATGAACATGGTCTACATTAGAAGAGGGTTCGAACCCGCTCGAGCTAGCGAGCTTCCGTTGCTAAGCTTTTCACTATGTTACTGCCACTCCAGAATAACGACTCATGAGCACACAATCAACATCAGTGGAGGATTCAAATACGTTGGAGATCGCGCTTGCTACAGTATTGCCAATGGGCAACCGCTACTCCAGAATAATAAGCAGCAGAACATTTTTTGGTTTTTAATTGAATGTGATAAAACTGGGAAATACTTTATTTTAATTCATTTATGGTATAAATGCAACAAAGTATGTACATTATACAAGAAGTATGTTATGTACTTTTACAATAATACACATCTACTGATGTCTTAGCGGATTTAAAACCCTGAATCAGATCCCTAGTTCAGATATTTTCAAAGACTTCCTAAAGTCCCGACAAAACACCATCTAACTGAGTTTTATCCATATAGTTGCGTAATGATATTGATTTGAAAGTATTGATTAAGAAAGAAAAGAGGCCTGTATTACTCGGAATGAAAAAAACATTTCATTCAAGGCGTTGTGATTCTGATGAAAGGAAGATAAATTTAAAGGCTCCTTTTTTCTAGTCAGTATCCTATCTGAAGGTTGTAGGCGTCTTATCTTCGTCGAACCAAATTTACGGAAGGAAAAGCGTTGATTGTAATCCTATCTATTGAAGAAAACTTTAAACAGATTTTACTAAACTTTTTCAGATGCTGAATTGATGAAGGAATTTACATTTATAAATGTCATACTTGTAAGAAATAGAATTTAACTAACATTAATTTAACTTGTGTTAATTATCTTTCTAAATGTATTGTTTAAGTGGAAAATGTTTGTAATCACCAGAAAGGTATCATATTATACATAATTAATTTTTTTGCTGAAAATTTATTCTTGCTGAGTATTTGTGGTTTTTGCTTGAATTACCGATGTGTTTTCTGAAACAATATAAGCTTATCAGACATTAAGAAAAAGTGTTAGCACTTTTATATCGTGTATTAACATATTCTAGTCTAGTTAACAAATTTAAGTAATCAGAAGAGTTAATTTTATAAAAATATTGAAGGATTTTTAATGAAATACTTTCACAATTTTTATTTACAAAGGAAGTCTATATAACAGTTATGAACCTTAAAACTTTTTCAATGCATTAAAATATTAACATGCAATTAGAAATAAATCTATTTTGTCTTTCACCCTTAAATATTGTCTCCAGAGAGTTATTATCTCAGAACCAAAATATCTTGCATCAAAAAGATCTAACATTTTTTTTAAATTGGAAACGCTGCTTAGCAAAGTTTTTCTCTTTTTCAAGTCTAAGTAAGCAGAAAGGAAACGTTAGCCCTTTCTTTGTTTTACTTTTTAAAAATTCATATCAGCATAATGCATATTCTTTTTTGAATCTATTCCATAAGCGTTACCAGTTTTATTTTCATTCATTTATTCGAATATTCGTAATCGAATTGTTAAACAAAACGCATTGTATTAAAATATAAAAAAACCCTTCAGTAATATCGTTTTTTAAAGTAGACAATTTAGCTTTCTTGTTTAAAATATTTCAAAACTTTATGAGATTTGTGAATTTGCTTGTAGTTCTTGAATAAGAAATCAGTTACTCAAAAATAGTAGAAAATTTTGAAAATTAATATTTTAATCTTCCATCAATAAAACATTCTTATCTGGATATCATTAAATAACTTTTCTGTCCCACTGGAGTTTTTAAAGCAATTAATATTGCCATTAAATTATTTGTAATTATTAAAGCTATTAATAATTAGTTTAAAGATATTTAATAATGAAAAAATAATCTCTATTGTATTAAATGTGTACCTTTAAACCAACAAATTATCAAAGAACTAAAATGAAAATTTCTATATTGTTTGATAAGGAACGATGTAAATTCATTATTGTTTCTACAAATTCCGTTCATTATTTTGGGGTTTTATTTTTTATCCATCTCGAGGTAGGATGGGCAACACAAACATTTCCTCATTTAGGAGTTATCAAAATTAGAAAATTTCTTTAAATCATCTGAGATGCATTTCGTATGAACTCCTGATCGCAAAACTAAATAAGCCGTGAGCAAATCAGAAAATGAGGTTTTTCTCAAATTACTGTATATTAAATTACTTACGCATTCTCCTTTTCATCCACGACTTCATACTCTGTACTCTCATCAGCATCGGTATTTCTGAATTAATGGAAAATGGACTCAAATTAGATCTTAGGCAGTGCTAGAAAGTATCGGCATAGATTTAAAAAAATTGAAATTGGACTCTCATTTTTCATAAATTAATAGGGAATGGTGATGATAGCATTTTCTAATTTAAGAAGCTAGGTTTTTCATTGCATGCCATCGAATATTTTTAGAACACGTAAAAACACATTACTTATATCAAGAAGTTTTTAAAAAATTCGATTGAAAGAAAGAAATCTGATTATAATCGTATAAATTCTAAAATAGTTTTAGTGGTTATTTAAATGTTTAGAGTATAAGTGATAGATAAAAGAGGAAATATTTTCGATTTGCAGATTGTAGTAAAATTAAAGAGATAAGTAGATGACAAACAAAAATTCAGAGTTTGTATGATTAAAGAGATATTATAGAAAGCGCTTATGAAGATGATTATTAAATAGAAGTTGAATAATTAAATTTTTTGGTGGTTAATGGATGACTAAAAATATGTATGAAATAACCAGTCAAGAGAAAATAATATTGAAATTTATATATCCAACTAAATATTAATACTGATAAAACGATGAAAGAATTGGAGATGCGATGAACTGTAACTGAAAAAGTTTTGACTGAATAAAGAAAGTAAAGTTTTTAAGTTTTGTTGGTTACTTAAGAATTAAAAATGAATGTTAATATTGTGTAAAAGACCGTTTCATATTTAATGGCTAAATAAATATTAAAAGCATAAGCAATATCTGTACAAATTAAAGAAAGCTAAAATCTTAATTATTTTATAGAAATGAAAATAATGATCAGCTCAAACATTTCTATAGAATAAATTCACTTATTGGAACCCAATTTCCTAATATTTATAACATTTAATAAATTAAATAAACAAAACTAATTTCTGTTCAATAGAATGATTAAAATTGTTGATTATCCTTAGAAAAATTAAAAGATTTTCCATGAGATGAATTATTCCTATGAATTTATGATTTAAATATAATTGAAATATAATTGTTTTCCAGCAAAAATTATATCAAAATATAATTTTTAATTTTTTTAGTATTCACTTTATTTGAATAAGTATAATAAGTTTATCCAAAATAATTTCTCTTTAGTTTATTTATTTTTTATTAAGCTATTTTTCATAAAATAATAATTTTAAAAATATCTCATTACTCACCCTAGAAGATTCTGCCTCAATTGTTCTAGATTTTCTACTTCGGTTTCGAAAGATCTGCTACTGTAAAGAGAAAAGAATTTTTTTTTGAAAAAAATATTTAAGTATAGAAAGACACTAATATTATTATCAGTAATTCCTATTATTGCTTTATAATTTTAAAATAAGACAAGAACTGTAAATGTGCAAATTAATTTATTCGTAATTCAAGAATTGATAAAAAGCGAAATATGCTTTTTAGCAATGAAATTAATGACGAGATTGTTGGCACAAATTCACAATTTTTAAGCATAAAATATTAAAAATGGAGATTCAAAAATAAAAATGAAATCTGCAAATGAATTCTGTAGCTCATACTTGAAAAACTCTTTTATACATCATATACGAAACGTAATTTATACGGAAAATATTTCGCTAGTGCTATTTGTTATTTTAAATAAGAGAACAATTGATGATCTCTTAAACCTAAAGAGATAATGCTTAATTGCTGAATCCTCGGACTAATATATTACTTCAATAAAATTTCACAAGGAGCGAAAAAAAATTTGCTTATAAATTTTATAAGAAATTTCAATGGTGCTGGTATATTTATTAAATATTTTCTAACTTCAATGGATGAATTAGTAATTATAAAATGATAAAAATAAAAAATGAATAAATGAGGTTTGTTCTCAAAAATATAATTTATCATACCTTTTTCCCACACCTGTATAATATATAAAAATAATGTTATTGGGGTAATATGATTAAAATGATAAAATGAATAAAAAATATTTTATAAATGCGTTCGAATGATAAGTTCTAATTATAATTGAAAGCAATTTAATTAATTTTTATAAACTTTTAAACATAGAAACGCTGTGCTATGTAACTTAGTAGCTAAGGAATGGATGATAAACGCAGTTCCTTTAATGCTACTTTGGAAGAAATTCTTATGCTAATGTTATGTTATATTATATGTTCGTAATATTACTGCTTTTTAATTTTAATACGGATTTTTTTTCGTTTTTAGAAACATATTTTGTACTTTACTAGTGACCACTTGCTAATAATGTGAATCGAAAAATAAATTTTATTTTCATAAAAAGAATTAAAACTTGAAACAAATTTTGAAGAATTATAAATTAGGAAAATACCTTTAATAGAGAACTCAATGGAGATTTTTAACTGATTCATTATTTATCAATGCTGGTAAATAAAATTCCTAAAATTATATACAACATTGTAACAGACAAGGTCGCAAATAGATCACTATACATTTGAAGTTAATTTCACCTTGAAAATATTTAAAACCTTTTTGGCTCTTTATTATTTCAAAAGGTTTTCAGTAGTTAAAGGCAAAATATATCTGAAATTATGGAAATTACAAAAAAAGTTAATAGTGATAAATATTTATGTTTACAAATGCAAAACGAATTTTTGTTTATACTTGTACGGAAAATAATATTAGTTTATTTTATAAATCTTTAATGCATTTTTAACAACGTTAATTGACAAATGCAAATATTTTAATTTTCTTCTGGTGTTAATCACAGCACGCATAACACGTTAACTTGTGACCTAATCGATTGTTTTAATTCTTTCTTGGTTTTATAAATTATATATTTCAACAAAAATATAAATTTGTTTCACTTAGGTAAAAAATATTGCTCCAATCAATTTCACATCTATATTTAGGCCAGTCAATGAAAAAGTTGTAGTTTTTTATACAGAAAAATTTTAGAACACATGATTGTACCTTTTAGTAAAGGACAAAAATATAAAGTTTTGAATCATTAAACTTAAGGAACTTAAAGGAACAGAAATCAAAGAAAAATTCCATTTCCACTATTCAGAAATAATTTAGTCGTTACAATTTCTGCAGATCGTGAAAATTTTTTTAAGCATGTTGCAACGTACGTTTCCAGTGTTCTTCCCTTCTTTCAAAACTTCGTGTTTTCAATAGTTCTTTTACAGTTGGGATATTTGGGATAAATTGTCACTTTCTTTTCTTCAAAACACATTGAGTCGTACGAAGCCACAATAAATGCCACATTACCAGAAATATCTCCTAAAAGGTATCGAAAATATCCGATTTTTTTTCAAGCGCAAAGCGCAACATTCGTAATCGAATATACCAGAAGAAATTGTTTCATAGGATAGGATGCTGTCTTGATAATATTGCGCTAGAAGTGATGACATAAATTCAAACAAAGACCTACACATCGAAATCGGATCGACTCAGAGAGAATTTCCAAGAAATAGAAAAACTAGAGCTAGTCTTTCTTTTCTGCTTTTCGGGAAGCTACTCTGCTTCTTCATGGATTATATTATCTATACATTTAAAATAATATGGCAAAACCTTTACACAGTTCGCCAGCCCCAACCACTCGAAGGATTTCGATAATTTTTATTTCATATGAAAGCTTATGATATAGATATGTCATCAAGGGTCGCCTGCCCCCACAACCCCAATTTTCAAACGAAATCGAAAAAACATACGGAGAATGTATGGTGGAGAAATGTTTTTTCGATTTCATTAGAAAATGGGGTGTGGTGAAGGGCAGAAGACAATTGATAACATTTCTAGACGCCATAAGCTTTCATACGAAATACAAATTATCAAAATCCGTCGAGTGGTTGGGGCTGGCGAACTGTCTGAAGGTTTTACCATATTATTTTAAATATATAGATCCCAACAGTTCCATCAAATTGGCGTGTCAAAAATATTGTAAAATACCTATTGTAGGTGATGGAAACTGTTTATTTAGGGCGATATCATCCTGTATTTATGGATCTAAAGACTTTCATGTCGAAATTCGTGAGAAAGTTATACAAAACATTACAACTAGATGAGGTTTATTGAAAGATTTTACAATTTTAAAGGAATCCGTTGTCTACAAAGAATATGAAACCTACTATGGTTTTATGGTCTGTTCCACCGATCTTCATGTAGTATTTAAAACTGAAAAAAGTAGTGGCTAAGAGCCTCGAAGCAGCAAGGCGGTAGGGTCAGTTCTGAGCAAAGTGGGTGCTGACCGCGAAC
The DNA here is from genome assembly GCA_013235015.1 of Araneus ventricosus. Classification (NCBI taxonomy): domain Eukaryota; kingdom Metazoa; phylum Arthropoda; class Arachnida; order Araneae; family Araneidae; genus Araneus; species Araneus ventricosus. The sequence continues at coordinate 176,799 of BGPR01000060.1, forward strand.
ACGCCCGGAGGTCGGCGAGAGCGGCTAGTGATAGTTAAAGCGATTAAATTAACGATCTTCTTATGACAATTTTTAGCATGACTCTTTTGTATATCTAACTTTCCAGCGTAGTTCTTTGAATAAACATTATTAATTTGATATGTTTATGTTCAATCTTAGGGAATTAATTTTAAAAAGTCTTTAAATTTGTGTCTCAAAAACTGAATTAAAATATTTTCTTTTGCAATTTCGGTATAAATAAATATATTATATAGGGTACAATATGTGCAGACAATGTTAAAGCACAAGCATATTTTAGCAGCGATTAAATTAATCTTCATACAGCTTTTTAATGAGATCTGTTCTAAATATAAAATTGGGCATTATATCTACAGTATAATCTTTATTACCTGTGCGAGGATTAACCGGTTTGCGGATTATCCGTGCTCATTCCGGATTCGCAAAAAAAAAAAAAATTAAAAAATTATTTTCACACTTATCATGCATGTAAAATCGATGTTGATGTTCGATGGAGCGATTCATTCCGTGAAACTAGTGAGCCGTGATGGCGAAGGCTAAAGAATAGATTTTTTCTTCCTCCACGTGCAATCTCTACCGGTTCAACCCCTAATTTTCCGAGAAATGAACCGTCCACTTCCTGCTAGCTCATTCTAGTACGAACACGCTTCTCCTTGACACGCCATTCTTTAACTTCTTCGTCTTCTCTCACATTCGCACGTGTTCTTTTAGTTTTTGCGTCTTGTTTATCGTCAGTTAGTAGCGTGAAATTTTTTACTGGTAAAAATTAGTTGTGTGAAACGAAAACGAAACGTTTTAAATGTTAAACAAAAATTAGAAATCCTTCAAAAACTTGATAATGGAGAATCAGCTAGTACTGATGCAGAAGATGCACTAAATGAGGGAAATACAATTTCTCATTCTTCTGCTCTACAGTCTGTGGAAACTTTGTTAGATTATATGGGACCAAGAGGATTTGATTACAGTGACATTACTGCGGTTCGTAAAATATGTGTCGATATACGACATGAGATGAACAAACAGCAGAAGCAAAGACGCATTACAGATTTTTAAAAGAAGTAAATGCTAAAAGGAAAATTCCTAGTTTGATGTTATATAGCATGCAAATGTAAGTAATTTTTATATTTTTGTACTCATGTTGATTTTTTCTTTAATGAAAAGGAGTTTTCGGATTATCCGCGTTTTTCTATTGTCCGTGCGATCCCTTCCGGTGATTAACCCGGATAATCGGGAGTGCACTGCATATGAATACGCATTATTAAATGAATTCAAATAACACATTTATTTAAATTCAAGTAATACCATTTAACGTCAAAATACCTTTAAATTTAAGTTTCAAAACAGCATAGAATTTGCTTCCTTTATTTCTATATATTGAGACGCTATATACTGATAATTAAAAATAATGTTAAGAGCTATTACTAAGAATTTAATTAATCCGATATTAATTGAATTTTTAAAAGTTTGATTAAAACTTATCTACCAGCCTAACTGGCTAGACTGCCTTAAAATTAGGGTTACCTGAGCTTCCTTTGAATCTCAACACAATATTTCTACCATACTTTTTAACAGTTCCAGAGAAAATCTACTCGTTTGAAATATGTTAACGCGATAATTCATTAATTCTAATTGCGTTCATAATCACCATCTATTGATTGTGTGAAATACCTATTTCCAAAAAGATTTCATCACGTATTCAAACGCCTGACATGAATGAAAGCTCATATTGATGAAACTGACAGCTGAATTAATAATGCAATATTTACCTTTCGCGGTATTCTGGAAGCTCCATGCTCTGTTATTTTCGGATCATTTTAATGATATACGTGTCTTGTAAAATTTCTCCCAATATTTAGTTCTATGATATTGAATACTTTAATACCAGTTTGGGAAATTTCTTAATAAATTTTTGCTGTATTTTGTAAAAGATCCTTCGTCGAATTTCAAATAAAATTTGATGCATCAAGTGCTTTAAATCTATTGAGTTATTTTAAATTTCAGCCAGGATTTGATATTTTTTTTATTCTGTTAGTAATTTGAAATTAGAATGAATTTATATATGCAAACTGATAATGAGATGTATTTCATGCTTTAAAAACCATCGATGAAATTTTTTTTTGTTAGGAATAAAAAAGATAAATAATATATTTTTCATTTAAATGCTGAGACGTTTTCTTTCAAATTTTGTAACATAAATCACGAGGTATTTGATTTCGGAAATCAAAATTTATCACTAAAATCTGTTCAATAACGTTGTGGGTAATTCTTGAATTCCTTTTACAAAAGCAACCTAGTGAATAAGGGAAAATTTGTTTTATTATCTAAAATCTTATTCTAATTTACTGTCTAATAGCTAAGTACATTCATTGATATTAAACTACACAGCTTATTATTAAAAAATTTTTCTAAGGACTTAGAGAAAAGATTAATTTCTTTAAAAATCTTAGTTGTTTTAAAATTAAGTTGAGTTTATAATAGGATATCATTTAAGAGATGCGACATGCTGAAATATTATTTTCTTATATTTTTGACCACATCGGAGATAACAAGTGATCTTTGAAAAAAGTGGTTTTAGGAAAAGATTCGGCATAAAGTTCAAAAAGGCTTGTACATACTTATTTTTAAATTCATTTTTCAAGAAGATCAAAATATATACTAGAATTGTTTTTTTTATCTCAAAAGTCATATTGAAAGTTAAAGAAACGTGTTTCAGCTTATAAAAATTTTCTAATCGTAATTCTCTTAATTATTCTGAATTAGAATTATTCTGAAAATAAATCTTTTATTGGTTAAAAGTTTGAAAACATTAGACATAAAATAACATTATTTTATATTCTAAAATGTTGTTTAAACTGATAATTTGTTCTAACTGATAAAATATTTTATAAATGTTAATTTATGAAGGAAGTGTTCAACATTTAATTTTTTAAATAGACTTTTTTTGTAGGAAGCAAACGGGAAGGAATGTGTATTAATAATTTGATAGCAAGATATTTGTACTATTTTAATAACAAGATGCAGTCCCCACCAAATTTAGATCTGAGAGGGCGTATAATGCGCTAAAGCTCATGATACAAGAGCCATACATGTCTGCATTGCGTCCATACATATCTGCATCATGTTGAAATAATGTTTATAATCAATATATTGATGAATCATTTTCAGAACATTTAAACATTTTAACACTATTTACAAAGGTTTCCAGAAATGCATTAACAATGCGTGTTTAGTGATTTTATAAATAATATTCTAATGCTTTGAAATGAATGATAGATACATTATATAAGGAAAAAACATCGAAATTGTTTTAAGAAATTGAAGAAATTTCACTTCTATTAAAAAGGTAAACATGTAAAATTAGTGCCGAATAAAATTGTCTTGTTTTGAAAATTATTATTAAAAAATTAAAATTAAGTGCATTCTAATTATAAGAGTATGAATGCTTTTAAACATTTGAATAAAAGGCAACAACAATTTTTATTGATCGAGAAACAAATTCATAAAAATATTTGCTTCTTTCTTGAGCATGCACTACATTACTTTTGGTAGGTACAAAAACAACTTTTGTTAAATGATAAACTAAGCTATCATTCACTAAACTGAATTATCTGTTAAGCAAAACAACAGTTTTTGTCGATCAAAATTTACATTTCAAGTTAAATTTCATTTTGAATCACTGTATCTTATATTTCATTGGACAATTATGTTGCAGAAATGAAACATTGTACAGAACTGTTGCAGAATAAAATGGAATTTTTAAAAATATGAGGACTTTTAAATAATGTAGTAAATTGCATTGAATAGTTATTTAATTAACAGTGAAAGATAATTTTTTGAAAGCATTGTTTTCCTCATCAGTTTTAATTTCAGTAAATGGTTTGTTGTTGTAAACTTTAATCATATGCAGAAATTTTCTCTGTCAATTGTTTTTCGGAAGCTTCTCTTAAAACTCTCATTTTTGGAATTCCGTTTGGATTCAAGTTGAATGCTGTTTGAGAAATTTGTGCTTCACCCCCTTTAAAAACACACACACAAACGAATGACACTGAAAAGAAGAGTTAAATAACAACACCATTAAAAAAGATCTTTGGAAGCACGTGCCTTGTCCATCATGTAAACAATTTGTCTGACTTTAAATTTTTTTCGCTTGTCTCAGTGTTCTTGCACTTTGTTTTCAATGTAAAAAATTAATCACATTTAATATTCGCAGTAAATAGTACTTTTCTCGTGTAAATGAATAGATAATGGTAAACTATATATATAATGAATACCTACATTTTATTAATGAAATTACTTATTAATGAATTTTCCAAAATGCAAATTAGTTGTCTTAAGTTGTATAATACAAAGCAGTTTAACGGGGCTTTCAGAAGCAAAATATATGAATAAATGTTTGTTTTCAAAATTTCAACATTTCATTTCTTTCCACTTTCACTTTTATTCTCGTTGTTTTCAGAAAAATGAAGGATTATCAGCAAGTTTGGTTTTTCCAGCTCGTTTCAGTAAATGCTAGAGACAACACAAAGTTTGATAGATGTATCCGAAAAGATAAAATATTTCAATTATTGTTTATCTTGAAAGATACCTAATTTTTCTAAAACTAGAAATGCAACCTTCTATAGAAGCCAAATCCTGGATTCTTTCATCTCAGAAACAAGTCATATTCTTAAGATCTAAGAGAAAATCCCAGCTACTTGTATTTTTAAATAATTATGAGGAATTTTATGACTTTCATATATTTAAGACTTTTCAGTCGAGTATCCCAAATCTTTCAATATTCATATTTGCACGAAATTGTTTTTGTACTCCTTCTGATTAACACTGTCGAATTGTGAATTTGGTAGCTTGAACTCCCTTGATTTGAAATTTTTCGACTCTTAAATCGATTCTTTGAGAAGAACTCACTAAAATTTCTTTTTGAATACATGCGTGATAAGTTTCTGAGAAAAACAATGCAGTGAGTATTGACTTTTTTCATACAAATAAATAATTTCTGAAATTTCTTTCTTCATATGTATTAGTCGGTTAGTTTTCACTCGATACTTCACTGAAGTTTATTCGTAAGTGCAAATTATTTTTTTGTCTTCAATATCTTTTCCATCCTGTTAATATTTATTATGCGCTTTTTAGAAGTTTATTTTTACATTTTTGAATGTTAAGAAATTTTGTAAAACTGAATTTGTTTACAAGCAGAATATTTTTTAAAGAAAATTACTACTTTTGATATCTTAAAATACTTTTTTACAATGAATATGTTTGGAAGAAGAAATTTTAACCTCATTTTTACAACAATCGATATCAAGTGGGCTTAATTTGCTAATTAAGTTTAAGTAACTGGGATTATTGCCTCATGGCTGGTCAATTATCTTGCATAAGAGACGTAATTTAAGAAACCAAACTATGTTAATGCTACCTGTCAGAGACAACTGCGATTGCGTAAGCATATTATGTTCCGTAATTAATTGATGAATGTTTTTCTCCAATTAATTTTTAATGTCCTTGAAGGAGGAAAATATCGCGTAAAAGTAAATCTTGTCTCCAATTTTAAAGTGCAAAATGCAAATCGAATAATTTTTGAATATCCTTAAAATGTTAAAAATTCTATGAAAAAACCTTTATTCTATGACGTTCAAATAACTTAATCATATACCTCAGTTAATTTCAACAACCGGGGGAAAAGGTTTACATTCCCTAAAAACGTTTCAGTTTTTAAGAAATAAGAAATACTGAGAGTAACTTACATCTATAAATTTTCATCTATGAGAAATACTAAAAGCACTGAATATTCTAGTCTTTGCATTTTGCAAAAATATAATCTTCACAAAAATTGCTCATTTAATCCTATTTTTCCTATTATTATATGGCATAAATCTTTAATATTTTATACATTTTAAGCCGAAATTTTGGTCAATATAAAAATTTGTTTAAACATTCACGAGAATTAACATAAAATTGATGTTGCGTTACATAATATATTTTTATTAAGTACATTAATGGTACTTCTTACTTTTGGAATTTGTATATATCTCATTTTTAAATAAATTTTAAAAACTAACCTGAAGAATAATTTCTTTATTTTGCCCTATATACATTTTTTTCCACTAATGTAAAAGCCCAGGAATCTATCTTATATGATCTTGTTTACAAAAATTTCTATAATAGTGTTTTCAGACAAATATTTTATCTCGAAGTTCAAGGAACATGGTTAGTACCAATATTTAAGGCAAGGAACCATCACTTTTATTCAGTTTTTACAAAACCCACAATAAAAGCTAAAAATAAATCTTTGAACTTTAGAGCTATTAGTTGATACTTAAAGCTTGATAAATATTAATTAAAAGATTTTTATTCAATCAAAAATTTCTTAAATAATATTAAAATTGAAATATTTATTAATATTGTTTCATATCATGTTAAAGTTAATATTTTAAAATATATTTATATTAAAATTTAAATATAAATTAAAAACTTGAAATATTTGTGTGATATTTAAATAGCTGCCCAATTTTAAAAATCTGCTGGAAAATCATATTCCATATTACACAGCGTTTTATAATTATTCTATCATTTACGGAGTTTCATTCAGAAAAATTAATAAATATGAAGACAAAATAGGTATAAATAATAAAAAGCAAAATCCAGAAACATTGAAAACAAAGTTTAAGTAATTGATATTCTAAACTCAGCATTTAGCTTTATCTTGGCGTCAGACATTTTCAATGTTAAATATTTTAAGTTATGAATAATGTGAGATAAAAAACTCATGAAGGCAAGGAACAAAAACTAGACGAATTTTTACCTCTTATTTATTGTTTATCAGCCATTATTTATTCTGATAAGAAGCAGAGATAAATGGTCGTTCCTTCAATATCAATACACAAACATTTACTTCGGGAAGTTCCTGTCATAGTTCCGGTTTTACTTCCCTCTTTATATTCTTGAGGTTCTTAAGATTCGTTTTCATCTTTAAGTTTTTAACAGATAATGCTTATAATTCAACTGAATTCAAGTATTATTACCAAGTTCTCTGCCTTTTGTGATTATTTGTCTGTAGGTCTGCCAACAATGTAAAAATAAAGAAGTTTCTAAGATTAAACAAAACAAACAAAAGACATGCAACTTTCAGTGAAATCAAGTTGAGATAATTATATAATTTCCCTTTTTTCTGATCGTGCAAAGGCTTCAAATTCATATTTTTCAGAATTAAAATAATTTCTTCAAAAAAGAATACAAAGAAGTCTGAACAAAAGTAAACTTATTTGATGTAACCTATTTTGTAGTGCTATTTTAACGACGAACAATAAAATAAGTCCGTATAGCCTAAAAAATCAGAACAAGAATCGTTTTTAAAAGAGATTTTTTTAACGGTTTCATAAACTTTTGATTGATTTAAATTTTTCCTTTTTTTTTAAGCTCATGATTTCCTCAGATATCTGTGAATAAACTGGTCACAGTATCTTGGAATCAAACCTTTTATTGCAAATTTCTTAGAATATTTTTTTGAAAATATTCTTAATGGTTTTTAATTGCGTAATGAAAAAAATATAACGTTTGCTGAACGAAAGGACACATTTTGCTGTAACTTGTTTTGCAATACTATTTAATTTTTAATAAATAAAAATAAATCAGATTGAAGATTTTTTTATCAGAAAAGAAATTCCACGTTTATGTAAATTGAATTAAACTTCAAAGCTTTACGCTCATAATAAAATGATAAATTATCACTTAAAACTGTGTAAACTTGCTTCAGTGTCCTAGAAATATGGTTTCTGTCGCAGGTTATGTGCTTTATTTTATCAGAAACATAGATTTTTTTTACTGAATCGAGATAAAGAATAACTTCTTAATAATTATCTTTTTCACTCCAATCTCGCTTGTAGTGCATTGTTAATTTTAGTCATTGAAATTAATTGTGGCGATAGTATTTATTTTAGGTATATATCTATTTAATATTTTTAAAAATACTTTGATGATCCTGAAAAGTATATGTATGTTATCAACTAATAGTTTTCTGGTCAATAAACGGTCGAATAATAAATGTTTAAAAGAAGAATGTATTTTTATTGAACGCGATTTCGAAATACTTCACTGAGTCTCAAAATTTTATATACTTCACAAAATGATAATTTTTTATTGTCAAAACTGGTCTCAATATTCTGGGAATATACATTTTGCTGCAGTTAAAGTAACAGATTTGCAGAAATCGTCAGTTTAGTTCGCAGATACCTTTGAATATGTCATGGACTATTTCAACTTCGCTTGGTTCCGAGGAGTTCTATGGCAAAAAGAGATTTCGTATTTTAAGATGTTCGCAACGCATTGCCTTTTTTTGGGAGTTTTCCCCTTCCTTCTCTAGAAATGGGACGTCTAACCCAATAATGGATTTCTTTTGATTCCTTTTATACAGTTCCTGTGCTGTTGCCCGTGTGCTCATATTTACTTATACATTTATTATGCACTTTTTTATACGTTTGCATAGCACGTGTTTAAGTAATAGAGCAGTTTGGAAAAAAGATTTTGGAAAGCTCTTCCTTTTTTACTTTCAACAAAGAGTTTTTAAAAATCTTGTTAATAAAACTTCATTGTAAATTTGGAATTATTCTTATGCGATTTGAATTATTGAAGCAGTTGATGCTATTGGAATTTTTATACCCGATGTAACTCATTTTCTTATAGATTTATATAACTGCTAATAGAATATTACAGTAAATAAAACATAATCGAATTCAGTAGAAATATATCAAAATATATTTTCTTCAGTGTTGTTTTCCAAAGCATAAAAATGGTTAGATTCCTTTTATGAACTTTATAATAATATCTATTTTCATAAATAGATATGATTCCTTTTATACAGTTCCTGTGCTGTTGCCCGTGTGCTCATATTTACTTATGCATTTATTATACACTTTTTTATGAGTTTGCATACCACGTGTATAAGTAATAGAGCAGTTTGGAAAGCTCGGTTTGGTAAGCTCTTTCTTTTTTTATTTTCAAAGAAGAGTTTTTTAAAAATCTTGTTAATAAAACTTCATTGTAAATTTGGAATTATTCTTATGCGATTTGAATTATGGAAGCAGTTGATGCTATTGAAATTTTTATACCCGATGTAACTTATTTTCTTGTAAACTTATAAAACTGCTAATAGAGTATCAGAGTAAATAAAGCATAATCGAATTCAATAGAAATATATCAAAATATATTTTCTTCAGTATTACTTTTCAAAGCATAAAAATGACCAAACTTAAAATTTTAAATCAAATAGTTTATTCTTATGATAAAGCCGAGAAAGTTTTGAAATAAATGGATAAGGAGGAAATAAGAGGAAAATAAATGGATATTTCAAGTTTGTCTTGAAAAATCAATGAATTTCCATTGATATAAAAATAATTTTTATCTGACTTAAATATCAGAATATTCATGATTCTAAAGAAAACAGTTTTGCATAATTTTTCCGATGCTTGTATTCCAAGAAATCTTAAGCGAAATACAATACTTCTAAGAAAAGAAGTCAACAATATTTTTAACAGCTAACAGTTAATGCCGTTTAAACTTTGAAAGTTTTTCTCAAATGATAAAAGCAATATTTTGAAAGCAAAGATAATTATGTCGTCGTAAGATAAATATCAGAAATACGAGATTTAGATTAACGACAAAAGTGATCACCTTTTTCAGTTAGTTTGATACCAAGAAATACAAAATATTACACAAATTATAGTTAGTAGATATTTTAAGAAAATCGAAAAAACTAGAGAAATACTATAAAAGATGTGGGAATAACTCATCAAAAGTTATTTGTGGAAATTGAAAAAACACATCAAAGAGTTCTTGCAGCTAAGTACTTGAAATTATTTCTTAATTTGATTCCTACAGTTTTGGCATCTTCCAAGAAGAAATGAATTCAACAAAGAATATACAAATTAATGACTGTCACTTATCTGTATTGTGAATTTAAGATAGATATAAACGTTAAATAAAAGATTTAAAGGGTTTTCAGAATTATCTACCATGTCTAAGTTTTGAAGCACAACGCTCACTGTTATAATTATAAAGGTTAAGTTTTGTGTCAAACATTATGTCTTCATAGCATTCATAAATTAAATTTTGATTAATGAAATTCAAAATGCTTCCATTATAATGCGATTAAAATGAAGTATACAGTTAAAATAACTATATCATAATAGTAAAACATAGCATATTTTTTTATAACTTCCAGGGATATTTAATTATCAACGCACTGCAATCACTAATCCTAAATATATACTTCTGACTTTCTATCATGCAACAGGAAAGAAGTAGTAATATTATTAAAGTACAATTGATTGCAGAAAATTCAAAATCTACAGAAATTTATACAATTAAGGCATAAAAACAGCAATTCTTCTGCAAACAAACAGTTGAAAAAGTGCGTATTTCTAAAATAAAAATGAAAGTTGTTGACCTGCCGAGATGCGTTACTTTTAAAATCACAGAAGAAATTAATGCATTTATTCTAATTTGAGATAAAATATTCTTTAACATGAGCTTAATTACGGTTAAATTAACACTACATGCATCTTCTTCGGAGTAATAAAACATACTTGCGTTTTAAAATTCTTCAACGCGTAAACAATAGTTCTACACATAAGATAAAAGATTTCTGTGTTACCGAAATGTATGACACATTCTCCTATAATTAAGTATAATAGAATGCACTTTACAATTCTCTTATATACAATCTTTGTAACCTTTGAAGTTGATGGTAAATTCCTACTGTGAACTGTATGTATGTCGTACCCATTGTTTCTTCCGTTTTGCTGCATTAATAATCTGAGATTATGCACCTTATTGTATTATGCTCCCATGCGATTATTTCTCATTAAGTCAATGGGAGATTTTGATCAATATTAATTTTATGAAACGCTTGTTATCTTCATGAAATGACTTTTAGGAAACAAAGACATGAAATACTGAACATGACTCGATAGACGAAAGAATCGTGCAGGACAGCGTGAAAAAGATGATTGTAGAAATTATATTTTTTCTTTAAATAAACGAAGTAATAAAAATGCTACGCATGGAGAGATAAATGCTTTCGAAAACAATTTTCACTTTAAAAAACACCATAGCAGCTTGTTTCCATGCAAGCTATTTTAATTCTGCAAGAGCTTTTATCATATTTGCCATAATTTTGTATTTTCATACCAAAAGTTGCGAATAAGATTAATTATGTGATCGCTGAGTTAAAAAAGATTTTTGAAGAAGTTTGATTTAGATGCTAATTTGATTTTAAATATTTCCTCCTTTAAACGAAGTATTTTATCTTTAGTGCATAATTTTGCATGTTGTGGAATATTAAAAAGACACCTGTGTCAAAAGATTTCTAATTTATTTATTTAAGGAAGTTTTTGTTTTTCTCCATTGTGTTTCTCCCTTCATATTTTCTTAGTATTCCTAAAAATTAATATGAAATTGATTTCCTCAATTTTTTTATCATTCTTAGATTTAAATTTATATACAGAAAGTGCTGTGTAAAAACTGATAGCTATTATGCATACATATCAATATCCTGTTTTCGATTAATACGTTTCTATTTAGAGAAATAATATATTTATTTTTAGGTTTTGCTTTCCTTAATAAGTAGAAGCGAATGAAAGAATATTTTATATTCATATCTTTTCCTACGAGTAGCTGTTTTATTATTTGGTGAATAGAAAACATTCATATACTGTTAAAACTTTCGAAAAATGAAATAAGATTTGCATTTATTTAAAAAAAACATGAAGATTGTCTATGGAGTAGCGTGAAGCAAATAAACCCATCTCTTCCACGCGTTTCCGATTTGAATTTGACAAATGACTTCTTGATATTCAAATAACTGCAAAAACGAATTTCCAAAATCATTTATCTAGATTCTAACCACTCAAAATTCTTTGTAAAAATAACTCTCATCTATAATTTTCATCGGGCATCGAGCGAAGAGGGAGCATGAAATTCTATAAATACCAAATCACGAATACGTTAAACTAAAGACCAATTTCCCTCTTATATCGAGTAGCTTCATCTCGAGCGACAACTTTGGTCTTTTAAAAAAGCAACCTCTTCCTATTTCGCCTACTTTGCATGCAAATGGGCAATTGCAGCATTGCTGTGAAACAATTGAATGTATTATGGCTAGATCTTTCCGAACCCTACAACGAAAAGGTAGCACTGATCTTTCATTGTCTTTCATGGAGACATTATTTAAATTCTTTCATACGTGTGAGGGATGAATATCTTATATGAATATGAGATAAGATAGGCAAGAAAGGACCTATTTTGAAAATAAAAGTTTTCATTACGCCCAGGAAAGTATTTTGGCAAGCTGTACATAAGTTTTGTGAAAGATCAGCTGGTTATTCCACACTTGCAAGCTTTTCAACATGTCTATTCTCTTGCTAAACAATTTGAATATTTGAATATTGAGGTTCGTTAATATACAGATTCCATATCTCGTGTTTACTTTGGAAGTTGGACTCTTTTTAGCTTCTTTATTTATTAAAGAAAATCTGTTTTAAATTTCGTTTCGTAAAAAAAGAAATGAACGCAATGATCTGTATTTTTACGCACTGTGATTTTAAAGACAATTAGAAAATAATAAGTACTTTTATTCAATAATTCGAGGGGGGAAATGTTTGGAATGTAAATTTACACGTTTAAACTGTAATGAAAGATTTTGATTTGCTTCATGAATAAATAATAATCTAGATAATTTTAAGTCCAGAATGCAATTGGGAAAAATATTTACGTTGTTGTTTATATTAAAATGTTTAAATTTTTATAGAATTTAATATTATTTTTGAATTCTGATACAATAAAAGATCTAGGTGTAAGGATAATTGATACTCTATTTCAAAAAAATTAGAAAATTATATTAGATCAGTTTCATGTGATTCGGTATATTAATCTGATACGCATACATACATTTACCCAAACTAAATTTCAATCAATTTCATCATCAAATTAAAAATACGATTTTTTAATTTATTGAAAAATATTTATACTTTACATCTTGCCAAGAAATTAATTAAAATAATAATAATAAAGTTGCCTTTTTTTGGGGGGGGGAGGGGTTAAATTCAGGAAATTGCTGCTTTTATCATTTTCTTTGCTGAATGTTGAAAATTTGGCATGATCAGTGCAACAATTTGATATAGACATTAACATTAACTCCACTGTATACCCCCGAGCTCGGAACCCAAAGGGTTCCCTGTCAGTTGAATGGGTATACGTGGAAGGAATTGCGTACCGTGCTCCCGTAGGGAGACATGATTGACCTCACATCTGTCCTAGCTTCCGTTAAGCTGTCCTGACCACAGTACGATGCTCCCAGAGGAAACAGAGCACAGATGCTTTCTTGGATGAGTGCAGTTGTACACAAACTGGCCATAAGGGGCATAGATTGGATTTGCAGGGCTGAAGGGAGTGATTGAATTTTGAAATAATGAATAATGATTAGTTTTGCTATGAGAAACAACACATTACAATACACTTGATATGAAATTGGCAAAAAAATGGTAGCTTGAAATTAAGAAGGATAATAGACAAGTAACACAATAAGTCTGGGTTAAACAAAAGGAAGAAATAAAAACACAAAAAAAACACACGGATATCTATGTAAAAAAATACAGTGTAAGAACAAAAATGACTAATAATAAAATAGCAGGACTAAAATTAAAAAAAAGGAAAGCATGAAAATTTGAGCTAATAACAACATGGTGATGATAATGCACTGAAAGGAATGCTAAATTGTTTTAAAAAGCTACTCAAAACTTGAACACGAATTTGAGAATGGGAGAAATCAATTGAGAGATCAAAAAGTCCGTTGAGACTGTCCGTTGTTCACTTATCCTTTAAAGATTTTATTAGAAGTTTAAGCATTTATATTACGAAGATTGAGGGTGTGGAATCGTTACTAGAAAGAGAATGTCTCTGAGAAAATTACACATATTAGTGAGATTGAGATTAAGAAGGTAAAATATACGGAATCGTGGTTATAGCCAGAACAATATAACCTCTGTAGATAGTTTTTATTTGAATAAAATAATGAAATTATGGTAATAATATAGCTTTATTTTATATTGCTGAAAGTAAATATCGAGTTTTTCAGTTTTCTTTCCAGATTGTTTCTGTAAACTTCACAAAATTCAGACAATTACATGAAATTATCCCTCAAAGCTACCTGCTATTTTGATCTTGTATTATTGAGATAAGAGAAATAGAAAAACAAAGGAAAAACACAGTTCTTCTACTTGGAGGGTTAAAAATATGTCATAGTTTTACACGTTCTTTGATTTTAATTGACTTTTAAAAAAATATTGCATGGTTTTCAAACCACGGTGGAAATTTTATCGTGAAAATCTAGAGTTTTTTCGAAAAGCACTCGAACATTAATTTCTTTGGTTATAATTCGAAAAAATTCAAATGTATACTACTCATTAAAATAAATTATAATTCTTTCCTGCACCTTAGTTTTATACATTTTAGAAATAGTGATATATAGAGGGAAAGTATTTTACTTCTGCTATATCACTATCGTTTCAAAATATATAAGATTTATAGCCATAATTTGAGAAACTGGAACCCTATGTGTTTCTGTGATAAATTACTTAATAACACTATGAGGTGTTTTATCTAAAGGATTCTAGAAACAAAATGATTAAGTTAATAGAGTAGAAATCTTATCATAAATCAATGGCCCATCGAATTTTACTTTCAGTTGGTTTTGCTTTATAAAAATTCATCTATGGTGTTTAGTTCTAAAATTCTTAATTAAATCCTTTATACATTCAATCTTATTTGATTCAATTGAAATTTAACAGTTTAATACAGGAAGTAACGCCAAATAAATATCAGGAATAAAATTTAATACTAAGCTTGATTATCCTTTCTAAGAGACAATCTCAGGACAACCAAGTTGACTGACACACCGGAATAAACAACAATGTCTTGAATTAGAAGCTTGTGAATCATAATCTTTCCTCTGAATGAGAAAATCTGGTTTCCATTATTGTTGAAATATTTACACGATTAATATTCTTGTTTATTTGATAAATACTGCCAAGAAAAAAATAAACGTGTATGGAAATGATTACACATTCAATAAAAAATTAACAAATCTATAAAGGTTTAAGGTTTCCAATATTAAAAGTATGATTCAGTATAAAGAAATGATATGAAAGCAGACTCATATAACGACTAACAATTATTTTCTATTATTTTAATTTGCCCGAATCGTTGTTAACATTTGGCACTCGGGGTTTCTTAATATTTGCAAAAAACGCAAACGATATTTAAATGCAATGACTGTTTGATTATTGTTTTTGTTATTTAATATGATTGAATCGTTGTTAATATCTTGTTACCAGGTTTTCTTAACATTTGGGGCAAATTAATGACATATAAATACATTATTAATTAAATAATTGGTTTCTGTCACAGAATAGAGAAATAAATTATTTTTGAGTTATTTTAATATACTTGAATTTCTATTAACATTTTGCGGTCAGGTTTTCTGATTATTTCTAGGTATTAACTACATTTAAATGCAACTACTAGTTTATAGTTGTTATAGTCACAGAATAATAAAATATGAATATTTTTTGTATTATTTAAACAGTCTTGAATCGCCATTAACATTTATTTTCCAGGATATTGTTTTTATTATTTGTGAAAAATCAATAGCATAAAAACAAATATTATTTACTAATTGTTTCATTTTGTCACAGAATAATAAAATGCATAGCTGTTTATTGCATATTTTAGCACTTTTTGTGGAGCCATTTTGTGAAGAATGACAAAAATTTTAGTGTAAAAATATTGTTTCCTCCGAAATCGTTTCAGCAACTCAGAAAATCCTTTCAGCAAAGGAAGAATTCAGTTTCCTAAAACTGCTGAATGCCATGTTCATCTTCCACACAAAATGCTGAGGACAAAAACGCTGTATATCTATTTTGCGATGGGTGGCCCCTTTTTTATTTTAACATTTTTTGCGCATGGCAACTCTAATGCTCTGACTAGAAAAAATTCGCTGTCATATCCCATTTCGTTGGAAACGCGAACTATTTTCATGAAAGGCGTTCGAAAAGTAAATTAGAGTTTTAAGAACATATTATTAATCTCAAAAAATTTTACCCGTAATGCTTAAAATAAAAAGAGTGTTGCATTAATAAAGATTTTGAGATGATTTTTATTTTAGTTGCCGCAATGGCGCTCTATGTAATTTAACTATTCACTTCAACAGTTTCTAAAAGAAACAAAAGATTTTAATCCTCTCTATTATATGTTGAAAGGTTGTAAGGAAATAAACACATATGTTTTTATTTTCTTGTGGAAAATTTTCTAGAACATTTAATGACATTTATGATTTAAGAATTCAAAAGAAACATCCGGGGCATTATAAATTTATTTTTTTTAGAAAATTGAACTTTGCATTTAAAATATTTTTGGAGAATAAATCATTTATAGAACTTATTCCCCAAATGAATGGACTGTTTTAGAAGTCAAATTTGTTTTCTGATGAATATATGGATCAAAATGCATTGTGTAGAGTTCATGAACAACTTAAAAAATACGCAGAATACTAACATGAATGTTTCAATAAGTTAAAAAAATACCAAGCGTCTCTCGTCTTATTTTGAATGCTCGAAAATGCTTTGTTTAATATTATTTCGAAATTAAAATAAAAAAAATGTAATAGGAGCATTGTCTTCCTACATAACAGATGAGCTAAACGCTGGGGGAGGGGTGTTAAAAAAGAGTGAAACTTGAAATGCCTACAATTTATTAAAACTACTCCCCCTCCTCCCTGGACATAATTGCGATACAATGTTTTCAGATTTTAATAGAAATAATAATAAAGTTTTGAAGAAGAGGAAAATTATCTTAATTTATTTAGGAAAGTTCATTTCTTTCCAAGTTAAAATTGCAAAAAATAACAATTGTGATTTATAAAACAGGAGCAATATTCTTAAAACATATTTTATTATTATTTTTTATTTTTTAAAAATTAGTTGATGTTAAAGAATTATTAAAATTTATTCGATAATTTAAAGCCAGAGATAAAAAACCCGGGTATTAATTTAAAAATTACCCTCACTGTATTGACTTAGACGCATTGATAATGTTCTTGAATGTTTTTCTAAAGGTAAGTCCGCGTAAAACCTAAGAATCTCTTTTAACGCCTGCATGATGATAGATGATAGTTGTCAGACCGTATTTTTTGTTTTGGAATTTTTTAACACAAGAACAAACTACTTACACTTCAATACATTTCATTCCTTCAATATACAGAAGAAACGCGTTTGCTTTTTGTTCGGCTACACAAAAAGCAAAATGCTGCAAAATGTACTCATCGATTCCATTAATGTTGTGTTCTCTCGCTGAAATAGGGCTTGTGGGGAAGTTATTTCATTAAAAATGTTTTGGATGCTGTAGATTAATGAAGAGAAGTTTCGAAAATGATTAAGATGGTTCTGAAAATATTAATCTATAAATATTTTATCGTGGGAGTAAGTTTATTGTGGTCTATTTTGTAAGGTCCCAAACAGGATAATAACCATAAAGAACTATATTTTCAATAATAACTATAAAGAACAAGAATATACTGCTTTTATTCAGAGGTCACGAACCTCTGTCTGATAGCTGAAGGTTTCATTGAAATTCTTGTATGAAAAATGTTTTTATGTTTTATTACAATTTAAATTTGAAAACTTGAAATTTTAAAAAATGCTTTTTATTATCACCATGATCATGCGATTCATAGATGTTTAGGTATAAATATTATTTTTATGGGAGAAATTAAATATTGTTAATAATTAGAACTTATTATTTATCAACAAACTATTTGAAATCTTTACCATACACCTATGCAGCTATTTTAATGCATAGGAAGCGAGATTTTAGTAAAAATAAATCGATATTAACTCATCTATCAACGCATAAACCAATGAAGTTACAATCTTGTTAACGATGGAGATAAATAAAATTATGCTTTCTATTCCTTTTCAAGAATTAATTTCAATTGTCGCAAAATAACGATGACCTCGATTATAATTTTAAAAAATTCTTTTCTATAAAAATTTGGCAAATATATTTTTTACTAATATCATCCAAATTTGAGCAGTCCATTGAAAGACAGAGAAATCTCTTTTCATTTCAAAGAAATAAGGTTTCTAAAACCAAGATTTAGTTTGTAAAGGAAATATGCAGAAGGGAAAAATAATTTCATTTCCCCCTCTCTTTGATTTTATATCTTATCAACTTGCTTTGGTTTCTTCTTCATTGTCTTGGATTGCAATTCAAAGTCTGAATTGCGTTGTAGCTAATACAAATGCAAACACGTCAAACAATATTTTAATGGTATACCGTTTGAATAAATTCCACGTTTCAAATTGATTAAATTTTTAATTGTGGTTTCATTTTAAATTTTTATTTATAGTTCTTTAGTTATTCTTTTTGACTATCATTCCTGATCAAGCAAAAGAGAGCACAAAAAATCCATTGTTTTAGAATAGCATCCATTGGTGATTTTGTGTTAATGTTATTTTGTAAATAAATCCTAAAAGCCTGATTTTCAGACAAATGAAAAATTATGCAAACACCTACGTAAAACTAAATTATAAGAAAATAAAATTAAGAACTGTTTCAAACAGAGAAGCCAAGCCTATGTGTGAATTTTATTCAACAATTTTTATCTTGTTTCTATCAACATCCAAACAATGTCTTGATAAATGTTTACTCGGAAAATTTGTATTCATTTTGTAAATAAAACAAAAGTAAAAATATTCTTCTCAGTCTTTCTTAAATCAGTGCAAGATGTTCGTTATCGAAATGATTGCTTATTAATTAACATTTACTTTTACTTTGAATGTGAAGATAAAATAAAAAATGATATAAAATATTCGTTTGGAATTATATTACTTTAATTTCAGGCAGATAAGGAGTCTTTTTTTATCGTGTTCTGCGCAGAAGTTTGTGCTATTTCTCATCCAGGCATTAATTTCACTTTTTTTTTATTAATACAAAAACATACACTATGAGATCTACTTTATTTTAATTTGAATTATTTTTACCTAATTTATATTTTAAATCAATTTCTGCATTTTTACTTAATATCTATGCTCCTGATTTTTTTAAAGATAAATTTATTTGAAAGTTTTGTAGTCCACTTTCTTGTAACTATTGCGAGATTTTTATTAGAAAGCAATATATCTGACTAGAACTTCAGTAGATATTTTTAGATCAGCCTTTATCTTATTGCGAAGTATTTAATTTCTGAGGTTGCGAGCAACAAAGTGCCATTCTTGGATAAAAGTTGATTGAGTCATACTTAAATGTTTGACATTGAAACTTTCGGAGATTTTTGTGAAAGTGAAAATACGCTTATCACCTAAGATATGATCGTAATCTTCATCTTACTATTTTTAATCACCATGGTGTGATAATGATAACAGTCGTCAATAAAGGTGTCTATCGAGATCAATCCAATTGTAATTTCATTGGATAAAAAACTTTATGTGGAATATTTTTTAAGTGTATCTTTAAGAGATAAGTTCTGCTCATTCGTGTGATATCTCCACCCAATTGAGATTTAAGATCCTTTCGTTCTTGTCAATTTTGAATGAAAAGAGGGTATTTTTTTCTACTCATACGTACTTTACTTTGCTTTAAAAGAAATATACGCATTTAAAGGCATTAAAGCTATATACATAATTCAGAGTAAAAATAAAGTAATTTTTAATAAAACAACTGCAATTTTTGCTTTCCTAAATCTTATAAAAGAAAAATTTCTAAGTAAGTTATGCTTTTTCGCAATAAAATTAATTATAAAGTATCTTCTCTTTCCTTAAATACTTTGTATGCGTAATCAATTTTCATGCACCGAAGTTATTTATGAAAACAAAATTGAGATTACAGAAAATGCATAAAACCGTAGCTTATCGAATTATTCTGGTAGTTGAATTTTCTTTTCAGATAATAACACTTAATAAAAGTTGAATTTCAAAGAATTTTAATTTTTTTCAATCCATACATGATTTGTAAATTTAAGTATACAGTAAAATAAAATTCTACAAAGAAATTATTTAAAGAAACATTCTCTTTACTAACATTAATAAAATTTGCTATTGTTATAAAATAAATATTTAACTAACAACAAATTTATATAAAACATGCAGAACAATGTAAATTTGATTACTCTGCAACAGAGATGGCATTCAATTTAATTTAACAATAAAAATCATACAAAAATATTGTATAAATAATTCCTTTTAATTATTGTTATGCAATTAAAGTGTTTTAATGAATTATTAAAAATATTAAACGCCAAAACGATACAGCATTAAACGCAATAATATATAATAATAGGAATGTAAGGAATAAGAAGTTTATATTAAATGCAAATAATATAAATTTTATAAATGCAAAAAATAAAGTTGCACTTACAATTCACTGGATCTCTTGGTGAACATGACATAGTTACAGTTGCATCCTCCTATTTTCCCGGCAAACCTAATTGCCTTACAAACTTTGTTGCATTCCAGTGTCCTTTTTTCAGCGTTGACAGCGAGTAAAATGGAGGGGAATAGGACGCAGATAAACAAATAGAAATAGTTGTTGCCCATTTTGAAATAAATTTGAAAGGGTGCAGTGGACAAAAGTCTTGCAATCGCTTTCTAGCTCAAAGGACAGAATCCAAATGAGTGTGTGTTTATATACAACAGTGGCACGGCTGGAATTGTGCGTGGATGTGTCTTTCTGTGCGGAAAAGAGTTTTAAAACGCCTACATTAAAACGTGCCCAATTGTGACGTCATTTCCACGCTCGACCAATGGGAAGATGCGAGATTTGAAATTGGGGAAGAAAATGTTGTCTTTCAGAGTACTCCTCCATAAAAATATGGGAGGGGCAACTTGTAGCATCCCAACTTCTCCGATTTACAATAAGAGCACCTATTTCAGCCCTTTCTGCCACCGCGTTTTTCCCCGCAAAGCGCGTGCAGGGGCCGTATACCGTTTAGAATTCCTCCTTCTCTTCGGAGGAATTTTTGAATTAACTTGCGCTTTAGGCATTTTCCAGATACTTTGGAATGGATTTTATTTTTCAGGGCTTGCTGGTTTCAAGAAATCGTTTTCATGAAGAATGATTTTTTAAATAAATTTGCTCATTTAGAAAACGGGCATTTAATATATTGTTTGGAATCCTAATCCATATAATAAAAGAGATTGAGCAAAGCTTCGCTTTTAGAATTATTTTAGGGGAAAATACATAGAAATTTTGGATAGATAATAAATACAAATTCTTATTTTTTAAAAAGAGTAGAGTACCGTTTTTTTGAATAAATTTATTCCGTAGTGATATGGGTATTCTTTAACTGAAAAAGTTGTTTTCACGTGGTGAAGGTTTGTTTTCATATTATTTAAAATTTGTAAAATATAAAAATGAAAAACAAATATGTCGCTAATTATAGTTAAAATAAGCCCCTAAATAACAGAAAAAACTTAAATAAATAAGGAAATATCTGAAATCTTCATTAAAGTTAGATAAGAAATCAACAAAGATTTAGATTCACTGTCTAAAAATTTGTTTAAAGTTTAATTTGAATTAGTCTAGAGGAGTAATAATTTTATTTCTCATAATTTTTTTTCACAAACGATAAATATTATACGTGCGGCTCAGCTGAATGTTATTAAAAATACATGGTCCTCCATAACATTCTATGAGAGAATACACTCTTCCGATTAAATCTTTATGCTTCCTTAAATAATAGCTTCAGCCTTTAATGTTTTGGAATATTAAAAGAAATACATTAATATTTTTATTGATTTCATTATTCTTTTTAAAACATTAAAATGTTTTTGTTTTAGGTTGTATTGAAAAATCGATTTTTTTTTCTTTGTCGGTCTTAATACAGATATTTGAAAATTCATTTTATACTTTCGAAAGTTCCAACTCGATTTTTAATTTAACAAAATGATCCTAAAGTGTTTTGAACCATATATTATTGAGGCAGTTCTTGTTTTTATTTTAACTGACTTATAAAAATAAAACTATAAAAAATGATTCTGAAATAAATTATTCTGTTCATAAGTAACACTTTTTAATCTTTGCATTCTTTTTTCAACTATTCAGCTTTATTTTCTGTTTTGTAATTCTTTGTTTAATTCTAATTTTTCTGTTCAGTCATAGAAAAAATTTTTTTCTCATTTACACTTAAAATAATATAATAAGGAAACTAACTTAAGAAAAATTTTTAAAAAATCTCTGTCTTCAAATCAAGTCTCAGAAATAAAATGTTAAAAATACGGGTAATTTAAAAGAAATATTTTGTATCATTAGAAGCTGTAACATATATGCAAATTCTAGTCTAGAATTGTCGATTAAAAACTGTTTTTCTGTAGATTACAAACGTATTCTTAAAATTCTTATTTTGTAAAAAATTATTTCCTTTGTATTTAAGACAAAATACTCTCTCCTTATTATTAAATTCTATAGTTTAACGGAAAGAAAATTTACGCTAAAATTGAACTAAGAATTTAATGTAGCTCAAATTCTAACTTATTTTAGGCTTCTGTAGCGCTTGATTCTTATTGTACATATCACAGAACAAATACTTTTAACTTCTTACTAATATTTTCCAATTTCTGATTCAAAATTATTTTTCAAACGCTATTTTCAGCGAAATATAAATACGTTTATTCAAATAAGCCTAAGATACAATTTTTGTTTTGAAAAAGTAAGCTTAGCATTCTAAACGCTGATGAGTTTCTATTTTTATGAATAAATCTTTAAAAATTCAATTTTAACATGAAATTTTGTTTTCCTTTCTTCTTCCTAACGCGTTCCTTCTCAATATATATTTGGAATATATTCTTTAAAGTTTCCGGAAATTGTAAAGTAATTTATCCATTTAAATCCTTTTTTGTGTCAAAATAAGATGTTTATATTTACATTAATGATATCGATTATTTCCTTCATGATCGAATATTAAATCTTAATTTTCGCATTGAAATTTATATTATGATACAAAATATCAACTGATTTGAGGATATTGTGTGGAAATATGATCTTATGAGAGGAAAACGTTATTATGCAAATTAGTTAGCCTGTGTGGTAGTGAATTCGCATTTTAAAGATTAAACCTTGAGTGAGAAAATATAATTAGATGACAATGAACATAAAATTAGTTTCAAGCGCAAGGCACATAAAATTAGCTTATATTAATGATGCATATAATTCAAATGCATATAATTTTAATGATATATAAATTATGTTTTTCTCATCATGGTATGAAAAGAATAAAAAATAAAAGAAAACTGATGGACTGGTTTTTAAACTCAACATTCTCGAAGTTATGTCGCTTATGTAATAAATGTTCCACAGGTTAGTTTGAGAAATTAAATTCATTCATTTTCACAGCAAGAACATTAATGTTCAAGTTTGCATAAAGCGCAGCGAATTAATTTATTTGAAACTATTTTATGTGAAAAAGGGGAAAAGGGTAAATTATTGAAATTTATTCAAAAAAAGAAATATTTGAAGTTGTTTGGGGATTATCCAGTATATTGGTGAAAATAATATTCGCCTCTAATATACAAAAAAAAAAAAATTCCAAATGAAGATTTTTTTATGCCCTATCCAACAACAATAAAAAAATTGCGAATTCAACAAAAATTTTGCAAGATCAACTGCATTTCAAATTTACTTAAAATATAAGAAGCGTATATATTTAAAAACAGAACAGAAGCGTATTTTTTTAAAATAATAATAATAATTAATTTTTTAATACTTCAGTATATTCATCGTACATTGCATATGCTGTTAATAAACGTATATTCTTTTTAAACCTCTAAATAGATTAGCAAAACTTCTTAAGATTTAAACTTGAAAAATGAATAAAAGAATTTTTAAAAACCGTTATGCCTTCCTGACTGAGGAAAATGTTGTCATGTAAATTTTATGGAATAATTTTCATGAATTGTTATGATTTAATGTTGCTTTGAAAATTGTTTAAATTCGCAAATATAAAACATATAAACTATAAACCTATAAATATCTTAATAATAAATATATATACAAGTAAATAACTTTGAAAAAATTTAATTTTTATTCAGCTTCAAGAAAAGAAAGAAAGTATATGACCTAAGAATGAGCAAGGAAAAAACCGTTTTTTCTTTCGTAAGTCAAGGTATAGAGAATAAGCCATATCTAAATTTGTAAGTAATCCCTTTTTTTTCTTGAAGCCCTGTTATAGCTACATAAATCGTTTTGTTACTGCAACTTTTACGACTGAGATAAATTCATTCATATGTGAAATAAGCAATGAAAACTGTTTCTGATAATAGGGATTTAAGAAACGTGATAATGACGGGTTTTTCTTCTTTGGATTATGTAGAGCTATTCGAGGTTAGGTTTGAAACTGATAGCAATGTTTGTAGATAGGAAAGCAAATATTTTTATTAGAATTGCATTCCCTCTGTTTGTATGGAAATACCGGTAGATTCATAACTCTAATATTATGTTGACACATCATTGAAGTTTCATTTTGGGAAATTTTTCCGTATTATTGTGTGGTATTTTTTGGAATGATATTTCAATATCAATTTATAAAAACTACATATATGGGAAATTTCATAATAATTGTAGTGCTAGATATAAAAAAGGCAATTTAATTTTTTCAATGGAAGGTCTTTTGCGAATAACGCATAAATTTGGCTTTGCTTTCCATGCAGATAGTTTTTGCCTGAAAAAACCCTCCGTTTAATACGAAAATGCAAAACTGCACTAAAATAATGATAATATAATTTAAGCATTTTTTTGTCTCCTTTTTAAAAAAATTAATATTGTCATGTACAATACTAATTAAAGCAACCAACAAATAAAAAAACTATTAACGAATAAACAACTTGTTTATTTGTTCTTAACATATTTGTCTGTTAAATGCCGTAAGGCACAATAAGTAAGCAAATTTATCTTTTAAAAGATTATTTTCTTTATAAATTTGATTATTTCCATCTGTAAATTTGAGTGTATTTTTAATTAATGAAAAAAAAAAAAAGGAATAGGAGCGGCTCGTGTATAGGGACTGCGGAACTGCAGCACCCCCAGCTTTTTTCAGTGCATGAATTTAATCACTTATTTATTTAGTTTTGCATGTAGTATAAAATTCAACAATAAAATTAACTTTTGACGCTTTCAGATGAGCTAAAAAGCTGACAGAGAATTTTCCCTATCCGCTGTCTTCTCAGAAAGCTTTTCCCTCTTTGAGAACTAGAAATTCCCTTTGCTCCTGTTCATTCTGCTTGAACATGCGCATTTTCTTTGCAATGCCAGTCTCCCTTTTTTTCCAGTAGGCATTTAACGAAGCAGAGAACTGTCCGAGATGTAGCACCGCGAGATAGGGAATAACGATTCCCTATCCCGCCAGATACGGAATCGTTTTAAGGACTGTCGTAAAGGGTCGTTTTTTGGCTGCGGAAAAATGTTTCAAGGGCTGAAATTTGAAAATAAATAACTTTGAAAATGAATAATAAAGGAAAATCAAGAAATAATTAATGATAAATTAAAAAAAAACTGTTTAAAAATTATCGTATACAAATTTGAATTCAACAATAATTATTATTTTTTGTGCATTCAATATAATTCTTTCAACAGATTTTACTTCTAAATATGGTCAAGTCTGAAAAGAATGGATTGCAAAATTTAAGCAATCCCAATATTATTCTGTGATATATATTTATGGTCTTCAAGAAGCTCTACCTTAGGGGGTAGATTAAAGATACATAAATTTTTAAATAATATCAAATACAACTAATCTAGAGCCTGTCTTAGCAGCTCAGAATTAAATGTAGGAAATTTGAATAAATATATGTGCTCAAAGAGCTTCAGTAAATACATTCACGTTGAAAAGCACCACATCCTACTTACAGGTAGATATAATACCATAAATTAACCATTTTCTTCTTTCTCCAATTCGTAATATTTAAAAAGAAAGCATTGTAATTGCTAAAATGTTCGACATCTAGACTTTGAGGAATCTCCACGTTTTAGAGCTCCCGGGGTCTCCCTCTTCCTCCCACTGAAAAAAATAAATAAATGGAAATTATGCCTTTCTGACTGTGTGTTTATGCACATTATAATTCAAAACCCGAAACAGCTAGAGGAATGAAACGTAGGATAAGATCCCAACACCAAATTTACGAACCTAGCAAATTTTGGACGGTATACATCAAAGAAATTACGTTTTTTGCCTATCCATGAGTGTTTTCATGTCATTTGATGGTCATACCAATATTGTGGAAAACTTCATTGATCATTTCGCTCGAAATAAAACCTGAAGAGCGAATTTTATTTCAAGTTGTTTTATTAATATCTATAAGTAATACCTTTATCTCTATACATGTATTTATTTTAACTTAGAGCTTTCAATGATTTTTTTTTCGTGTTCAGTCGAGTCTCTAAATTCTTATAAACGAGAGTAAATAGCAAAATAGAGTACGTAGCAAAAATAACTGTGAAAATCATTAAAAAAAATTCTTACTTATTGTTAGTTAAAAATTAGTAATTTCTAAATTAGAATTTCTTTATTAAAAATAATTTGACATCAAAAATCTAATAATACATTTTTTATTAACTAAGTATTAAACTATTGAAAATTAGTTCCTAATTTAAGATATTCAGAAATTATTAGTTGTAAAATTTTGCTTTGCAGCACAGCCACGGTGATTTAGCACGAGCCGCCACTGAATGGGAAGTATGCATTTAGCGGATATTTTCTAAGATATCATTTATTTACACAAACAGAAAAAAAATACTGTCTTCTTACTGTAAATATCCTTTTCAAATATTTTTCTAATTTTTTTTTATGTACCTGATAAAGAATATCTATAAGTTGCTGAAGGACAATAACACTCAAGATGGAAAGACCGACATCCTTTTGAGTTTTTGATACATTACTGAGAATAAATTGGGGATGTTTTACGCAGTTCGATTTTAACGTCTCTCCATCTGCTTATTTAAAAATGTCCAAACATTCGATGAAAAATTAAACCAAATGTAAAATTTTTTCTCAATAGCCAGAAAATTAATATTCAAGTTTACGAAAAGCACAGTATAGTTCATTTGATTATTTATAATTTTTTAATTCAGACCTGAAATTTTTAATATGTATTTTGTATTATTGTATGATAAATCAGTTTACTAGGTAGCTTAATATCATGTAGCTATTATTCAAAAAAACTGATGCTTTTCTCATTTTGAAGAAAACTGCAACGACTTCTAAAAATGTTAGAATTTTTATCAATGAATGTATTTAATTTTACAAAGTTTTATTGATAGGATTTTATGAAAATTTTTACAAGATAATAATGTTGGTCAAATGTGAAATGATTGAAAAAGTAACGCTAACGTAGTAAACATTTTCTAAATGGATAAACGTTGAAATGTTTGAAAATTCCAATTATGAAGTATGTTATTTTTAAAAAAATATTTAAATTTAGAAAAATTATATGCAGATTACAACTGAAAATAATTTATAATTTTTTCTTTAACAACACTCAGAAAAAAAGAAAACAAGTAAAAGTCAGAAAAAAAGAAAACAAGTAAAAGGAATGATTTAAAATTTTTGAAAAGTCATGAGATAATTGCGAAAAAAAATCGTTGTTGGACATTTTTTTTACTTCTTTATTTATCAATCAATTTCGCATTCACTTAAAAAGGCATTCAGCTTGAAAAAGTAGGCGGACAAGTTTTTCTTTTGAAATTACTAATATTTTCTAAAAATCAGTAACATCTACAGCAGTGGCAAATGAAAACGCACCACTTACATGTTTTATGAATATGTCATCATAAATTTAAACAGGGCAAATAATATTATTGGGGAGAAGGTAATTTTGATCGATTTGTAACAGGAACGCATGCATACATAATCGGTTTTGCTTTTGCGTTATCCTTTAAGTGATTGCATCAACCTCTTCTATAAAACATGGCAAAATCTAGGGAGGTGCGTTTTCATTAGCCACTACTATATTATTTTTAACAGATGCTTCTTAAGCTGGCATTTAAACTGAATGATATAATAAAAAATATTCCATTTTATGAAAATAAGACCAACAAATTATGTTGAATCCGTTGTCCAAGGAGTGTTTCGATATAAGAGTAAGTTTATTTATAAGACTTTTTTTCTTGCTTCAGATTAAAACTAACAGATCAGCGATTATGAACAATTCATAATCGTTATAATCTGCACTCAATGCCTGCCATTTATCACTGACAAAAAAATTATCCGAGCAATTATTACAGAGCTTTGAATAATCCTCGAACAGTATTCATTTATCGGCATCGCTACAAAAAATCTTTGCATGGAAGTCTAGATACAAAATTTCCTAGATTCTGTAATTTCTTAGTGTGAAGGTCAGATGAAGGCTTGTGATTTCTAAAAATGGTTTTAAGTTAGATACATAACGAATCATCCGAAAAAAGGTTACCATAGCCTTAAAGGCACAGAGAGGCAATATGAAGAAACCAGCTAATGTGATACTATTCGGTATTGAATAATTGAATCGATGCATTCCTTTATGGCCAGCCATTTCAAGCATATCGTGTTCATGGAGGATTCAACTACTCATTAAAAAGCATATTACAGAAGTTTTGTCTGTGTTGCTTACCGACCAGGTGGATTTTATATTTTCTTTGAATGTTCCATTTAGAGGCTACACTAGGGTTGTTACGAAAAGAGTGTCGTTGTCATATGGCAAGGACGCCCAATGAGTTCCCCACGCTTCAACCACGCCAAATGAGTATGAATTCAGAATAAGATTTACCTTATAAGACATTTATCTGGATTAGATTTAACATGGACTACGTCTATCTAAAACAAACATATTTCGTGGAAACTGCACAAACCCATAATCCTCCGATTGCGAATACGAGATTGCCACACTGGTTGACATTCCATATTGCAAGCACTGAAAATAAAGACCTCGTATAAATGTTTCTAATAAGCTTGTTGTTGTTGCTGACTAATCCGACTTAGTCTAGCCTGTATACTATAGCCAAGGACTCATGGTAATGCGGTAGTGTGTCAGCTTCTGTTGGTCATAGCGACCTTTGATTACAAGTTTGTCCCTAATTTCTGTAAAATGAGGTAGATTACCTTCCTGGAAGACTTTCAAGGGAAACTGGTCCACATATGTGAATCGCTTGAAGGATAACCTCCAGCAAACAGCCTGACTACATTGCTAAAGCGCATATTCGTGTGTCAGTTTTCGAATAAAGCTTATTAACAGCACAGCTAGGATAGAACCTCTTCTTCCTCTGATTCTAGTTCATCATCCATGACTTGCCTTACTCTACTAGGCCATTGATGGGCCCTAAAGAGTACTAGGAGTGTTCACAAGTGAAAAGAGTATGAATAAGGCTGCTTTAAAATCATCTAAGTAATTAAAAATATTACAAGAGCTGATAGATAAAAGTTTGAACATATCAGATACAAACAAAAAATTAAATAAACAATGGATTTAATGTAAACTATCCAGATCCAAAAGAAATATTTTTACGTTGAGCATGCGCTAGATTTAATGTGAACGATCTAAAACCAAAAGAAACATTTTTGCAGAATTTGAATCGAATAAGTGATCGTTTCATAAAAATAAAAGATATGAAAAGAGTCAGTTTTTTCATCACATTCTTAAATCTAAAAATGCAGCTTAGAATGCGGTATTATGTTAGACAAACACTTTATGCAATCTCTATTATAGTCAGTATTGCTTCACATTCAAGAGAGAGAAAAAAATACAAATTTTTTTGAGATTGGGATATTTCTGAAACTTAATTTATATAGACGCATATGCTTTGATTTGGTAAAGGTCTGGATAAATTTTGTTTTTATATAGAAGGTTTTGAGTATGCAAATATTGGACACAAAAACCGAATTCTGAATATAAAATACGGTTACAAATTGCATAACTTGCACTAAAAGGTTGAAATCAACCCTCGTATTATAGAAAACTTAGAGTTTCATCAAATTTGCCAAACTATTTGTTTTACTTAAAACAATTTGTTTAGTGTTTTTTTTATTTAATATTACTTTCTATGGAAATTCCCATATTTCTCTGGTTTGCTGAAGGAAGAATCTTCCTTCTATAAGAAGCAATTTTTTAATTGGAGCATATGGGAATAAACTAAAATTCAAGATTTAAAGTAAAATGAAGGTGCTTGTCTTCGTTCTTTTCGAAGGTACGTGAGAGCGTTTGGAAACACATCTCGTAATCATAAATGCAGCTCAGAAGACATTTGTCCGCACACGTCCTAAATGTCCACAATGCACTAACGCAAGTACAATTGATCTGCGAAATATTTAATATAAAGAACCTCAGAGTAACAGAAACATTGTATTGTTCATTTATGACATCATTACAACATGCATTGTAAATACAAAAATGGATTTTTTTATGGAAACTATACATCATTTTTAGTTGTCTAGAAGTATTATTCTTTATATTTTTAATGAAACAGCAAAAATTGCCGAATATAAGCATAATTACAGATGTATTTCGAATACAAATCCCTTCTGTGTTTCTAGGTAACTATGGAAAATTAAATGAAATTTACAATAAATCACACACACAAAATGCACGATAATGAGTATGAAAAGCCTTGATTTGTTTATGGAGAAATTTAGCTCATGTCTGAGAATTTGACGTAAAAGTTAATTTTATCTGCCAAAGATTTACTGTTCAGAGATTTCAGCACTCTTACTGAAGTAAATTTTCAATGAGCTATAATGAGTTTATATTGCCGAGTATTCTGTAAGGTTCGCAAAATTTGAAAGAAAACTTTATATGTTATAAGAAAGAAACATGCGAAAAATTTGGGTTGTTTTAAAGAAACCTTTATACCTTTCCGAATATTCATGACATTTTTTATGAAAATGCATGTAAGTAATATGCATGAAATGCAAAACGATTGTTGAAAGTTTCAAAACATTATTATTTTCTTCTTCATCAATTTGTGGGCTGTCCCCTAAATGTCTCAGTGACAAAATCTTCACTGTAAATTGTGAGTTACCACTATGGTATGTCCCACGATCCTCCACAACTGATTGTGAACCATTTTATTCAAATTAACTTCAAATGTTTGGAAATTTAAAAACCTTGCAATACTTTTGACCAGTAGTGTAATTTTCAACACATGCTTTAAGAAATTCTTCAAAAAGTACTCAGACATCTGTCAAAGTTTAAATAAAATAAATAAATAAATTAAATAAAAGTGTACATCTCTGAAGAAAGTATATATTAAATATATATATATATATTTAAATATAGTAGCCGCATACATGGTTATTTTATCTTTGGAGGTTCTTAGAAGTTCAAAGAAACTGGAAAACAGGGAAAATATCTTTACTTTTCTGCTTTAATAATTAAATTATAACGTATTAAACGCGCTATTTAATATAAAATTTGCTTTTGTTTATGATAAATCAACCGTTGATCCCAGTGTTTTGTTATGCATTCTTCATGAGATTCTCTGATATGAAATCTGAGCAAGAGAACTGAAAACAAGGATTAGTAAGTGATTTTTCCTGACAATAAGTTTTGAGATGAATCTGAATTGGTCATATTTGATTCACAGGATAGTATCGTAGTTTTACTCTTCAGTATGAAGCTACTCTCAACGATAAGATCTTGGTAAGGATACGCAGATACTTTTGAAAATATATGAGCTTATTATGCACAAACTGAGTAACCTTGGAGTCACTAGGAAGAAATCTTTAAACCGAATAAATGCAAGTATGTGAGATGTTTTAATTATAATTTTTAAATATTTTAAGAGTAATTCTAATACTTCCTACATAACGACCATTACATTAAAAATTAAAGAAAGAAGAAGAATTAGCAACTTTTCTCAAGTTAGAAGAAACCTCCAAATCAAGTGTTTTGATTCATGCGCTGAAATAGTTTCGCAGTTGTATATATTTTCAGTTTCGACTTAAAAATATCACTCTTATTCTGACATAAAATAATAAAACATATTACAGCCAAAGAAATAGCATCATATTGATTTGCTTTACCTTCAGAAATTTACAAATTGAATCAATTCATGCTTGCACGATACACGTTATTGCGCCGAATTTTGTAATCCATTGGGTATCTTGCAGGAAAAAATATGACGTGAAATCACAGCACAATGTGGAACTAAATAATAGAGAAACAGGAAACAACGTGGAACTAAATAGTGCAGACACACAAAAAAAGTGGAACTTATGGTACGGTCACACAAAACAACGTGAAACTAAGTAATGCATGCTACGAGAAATTACTTCTATCATGCAACATTGACGTCATGTGAATTGATTCTGTTTCCCTTGTGAAAGATGAGTGAAATCCAAGATAATCATTTGATGAGATATATTATACTCCTGTAATGGCTTCAAGTACAAGCCCGTTGGTGTTATTCGGAAGTTTGGAGAGGGAGGTACCGGCTCAGGTGTCGTTCTCATCATCTGATTGCAGTTCAAAATTACGAAGCTAGTCCCAAAATAGCCATCGTGTTCAAAACGGCGCGTTAATAAAATTAAACTAAACTAAATTTGAAGTGGAAGACTCACAGATAAAAGGAAACTCCCAAAGTAATTTTTCGTTTATTTTAATTCATAGGACGATTTGTGGGATTTTTAGGCTACATAATTTTTGAGAGATGAAAGTCACAATTTTTTCCTTTTATTTTGAATTTTGTGATTATTCAAGTGCTTGAAAAGATAAAGAAAGCATCTGCAATAAATAGTTTCGTATTTTGTAATGCTATATTTATCATACTGTTTTTTAAGTTAATCTACTTCGGAAGTTTTTAGATTTCTTTATGGGTCTGCCCGTTTTCTTTCGTAATTCTGTCTGCAAAATATTTTGAAAATAATCGGTTTACATTTTTCTTAATAATAATATTTGAAATTATAAGACTCCAGTCGTAACTGAAAATTCTTAAGTTCTCTTCTTTCGCTTAATTAGAAGAGCAATAATCAGGATTTGTGCTATACAAAAATTAAAAAGAAAGAGCTTAGGAAAAATCAGTGCATAGTCACTTTATGTTACTCTCCATAAAAAATTATGCAGAAAGATAC
The DNA here is from genome assembly GCA_013235015.1 of Araneus ventricosus. NCBI lineage: Eukaryota > Metazoa > Arthropoda > Arachnida > Araneae > Araneidae > Araneus > Araneus ventricosus. The sequence goes on from BGPR01000060.1 coordinate 209,947, forward strand.
ATTTTTTTCTACATTTGACTAACTAAATAAAGAATTAAAACAATTTCTTAGTCTTATCTCTTTTTTTACGTCGTCTTTTAAGTTGTTTAACTCCTTCAAATATTTTTTTTGGAAAAGAATACCAGTTTCATCAACACAGTTACGAAAAATTATTCCGTCATAAATACAGCAATTGTTGAGAAAGTTTTTTATAAGCATGAAAATCAGCAAAAGATAAATTTATGGTTTTATTTCATTTACATAGTTAAGCCTCTGATTAAAAAGTTGACTGTTTGAAGAAAAAAGTTAAATAAAATTTCGATAATTTTTAAAGATTAATAAGCTTGTTTATGTTAGATATTCTGTTTAAAAAGATGAGAAAGTCTACTACATAAGGAATTAAACAGATTTCCTGCAAAAAATTGTCTTTCCAAGAAATACGTCGTTAATCTTTATCCTCAGAGATTTGAAACTCCTATACTTTTATTTTAAGAACCACTTACGTTGTTTCGAACCGTCTTTTTGTAGAATACAAATTAGATTTCATTCACTTTTAAAGAGCAGCTTAGTTTGTAGCATAGCAGAAAACTCCTTTTTGTTTTAGAAATGTGAATCAGACATTAAACATCATTCACTTACGAATGAAAAAAACGAAGAAAAAATAAACGGGATTGCTATTTTTAATTTATTTCGAATTACTAATGACGGCTCTCCTGTTGGAAACGCAGAATTCACTGATAAATCATTTCAATTCAGCCCTGCAAGATGTGTAGCATTTGAGCATTTCAAGATATCTTGAATGGGTGTTTCATTTACATGTTCTTCAAATTATTTTATTCCCGTATTATTCAGTATTTGAAATGACGTTGCAACTTTTAAATGTGTATTTCGAATAGCGTAAACACATCATTAGTGCTACCAAGATGAAATTTCTTTTTGAAACTGGTATCTATGATGCTTTTAAAATTAAACCTCTCTAAAATTCTGTGAACTGCTTCATTTCATGAATTCGCCTCTATCTTGAATATATTTTCATTATCTGTTAATTAATTTTTATGGTTATTAAAAATGATAAAGAAGAAGGGTATGTTAATTAATCTTATTAATTTTTTGATGAATGTTTTTACACATTTGGCTGGAAAAAGGACAGGGTAGCGAATTAAATTTTTTACTACTTAATTTTTATTTCATTTATTCTTGCACTGTCAACAGAAAAAAATGAGTAACATAGTAGAATAGAAAACAGAAAAAATAGATATAACGAAAAAAAATTAAAACCAAGCTAACAATTTCTAAATAATCACATCCCCCGTGATAGCCTAAAAAAATTCCGAGGTCTAAAATATTCTTTTAGGGAGAGATTTTATATTCAATAACTAATTACTTCTGTTAAGATGCATGGAATACAGGTAAAAATTCCATTTTTCTGTATCGCCTCTGATTTCTTAACCGTTATAGCTCGTCATACAAATGATTTTAACATACCTTAATTTAAAAATCCTCATTTCATATGAATAATCTAAATCATCATACAAAAATCAGAAAGAATTTAACAGAAGTTGATTTTTTCCTCTTTAAGTAGCAACACACCTTATAAACTTCTTTTTCTTAAATTGTAGAAGAATTGATTGATTAAAGGGATTTTCAAGGCTATTATCCCCTATTCATTCCAAAGTTCTTTTCAATCAGCTTGACAAAACAAAGGAAAATTGTCATCAAAACATGGGCTAAACTATTGCCGATCTAATGCGGTCTAGACAAGAAAAAAATGTCTCTCTACTGTAGTAAAGCCTCTATCTTCTTTTCGTAGAAGAATCTTCCTTCACGCATGTTAATTTATTTTTCTAAGCAGCCTTGGTTCGCCATTAGAGTCCCAATACTAATCTTCTTTTTCTTTCCAACTGACCATTTTCTTAAGTACGTAACACAAACGCAACACACTCTGCTAAGGTTCAACGGCTTATCATGATCCTTAGTCTTCAGTTTCATTCCAAGATAAGCAATTAAACTTATTAACAAATGACAATATTGTTTCTGTTTTCAATGATGAAATATCTATAAAAATAACAAAATATATTCAGATAATTCTAATTTAGATTGTTAAGCAAATAAATTAACACAGATAATTATACACAAAATACACTAACAAACAACACAACATATATAACAGATAAAATAATTCACTGAAATTCTTTCCTGGACACACAATAGAGAATCCTGTTCAGCACCGCATGATATAACTTATAATTACTTCCGCATGTACTAAACTTAATTTTCTCTCCAATTGACCATTTTCTTAACTTCGCAACACAAACACAAAACTCTGTGATAATTCTCAACGACTTATAATGATTCTCATTCTCAAGTTTCATTCCAAAAGAAGCAAATAAACCTCTACAACAAATTAGTTTTCCCCCTTTTTTCAATCATGAAACGCATATAAAAATAATAAAATATATTTAGAATATTCTTCTTTATATTGTTAAAAAATAAGTCAACACATAGAACTACACACATAATACACTAAGAGATAACACAACAAATATAACAGACAAAAAAATCCACTGTAACGCTTTCCTGAACACACAATAGAGTATCCTATTCAGCACTGGATGATGTAACTTATAACTACTTCCTTTTACGTTTATTGGTGTTATGGTCTGTTTACATCCTTTAAATATTCTTCTAAATCTTTCAAGTTTGGTAACATAAAAAGGGCTTCGTGACAAGTCGGGTGGAGTGAAAAAAACGAAAGTCGTAAATTTGCAACGCCTGTATGTAGAAAATGTGCCTATTACAAACCCTATATATAATACGAATTCACAGCTAAATCAAATTAAATCTTTGACTGCCCAAATAAGTTTAAAACTTAGCTATTTAGCCTAATTTGTCAGAAAACTAACAAAAACATATTCATGAATTGTAATAGCTATGATTTCAAACCAAGAGTGGTTGAAATTAGACTGTCAGAGAAATCAAAAGATTTTATGGATCCAAAGACAGTTCGACTAATGGTAACTGGAAATACTCTCTATTATTACACTCACAAGATATTGTATGAATTCTTCACGATGTTTTCCGTTATTATGAATGGTGCAAAATATCGTGAAGATATCATGGCAATATTGTAGAATATTTTGGGCTAATAGGGCTGACATTAAAGCGAGCGAAATGCTTGAACAAAAAATTGCAACGCAAAGACAAGACTGCAGAAAGAAGTCAAAACTTTCAGAAGCAAGACAGTGAAGAAAAACAGTTTATTGACTTTCTCTTTCTGTTATGGGACACATTTTAAATTCCTTAAGTTCATCTGATGAATATGAAAATATGGAGTATAAATGATGTGAAACGAAAAACACAATTATAAATCAAGATTACACTTTAACTTCGCAAATGAGAACTATATTTCCAAATGTAGCACAGGTTTGCGACAGAACTAGTGTTTCTGATTTATCAGCAGAAATTCTTATAAATGCAGCTTTAAAATATATGGGAATAATTAATAAAGACGATTCTTCTAAAGTAGTCGGTCGTAGTAAAATTAGAAGGGAAAGAATAAAAACTCGCAGTAGAATGAAAAGGAAAAATAAGGAACAACAATCTTCATCGGAGTATGATATATACTTTGACGGCCGAAAAGATAAGACTTTGATTATGGTTAAGGAAGGAGAAAGGGCAACTAGAAAGAACATAAGAGAACAGCATGCTGTTCTAATTTCAGAACCAGGTTCTATATATATCGAACATGTCACTCTTATATCTGGCATTTCTCATAACATGAAAAAAAGTATATTAACTTTTTTTCAGAAAAAAGTTGATCGTTCTAAGTTGCAAGCTGTTGGGTGTGATGGTACAAGGATTAATACAGATTCTAAAATTGGTAAGACAACTAGAGCTTTCTATGGGACATCCTCTGCAATTGCTTATTCGTTACATGCAAATGAATTTCCATTACGTTATATATTGCATCATTTGGACTCAAAAACTACTGAGCCAAAAGGATACTGTGGAGAATTTTAAAAAAAATTGGAATCTTATGAAAAACGCCTGTAATAAACTCGGAAAAGTTAGAGATAACTTTTGATGAACTTAATACAAGTTAACTCTATCTCTAAGATATGTGTACTGGAATATTAGAAGGAAATATTTCATTAAACTTGTCACGAAAGGATACAGGGAAAATGAATCATTTCAGGTGATTAACGATAGCAAATAAAATTTTGAGGTCATATGATTCAACAAAAGAGATCCATCAAAGGGCTTGAAAGTTTTAACAGAAGTATGTTATTAAAGTATACCCATGCGCATGATTTAGTATTAATACTCGGTCATTTTGTCGGTATGGGAGTCTCAACAATTTCATAGCATAATAAGAAAATGTCGATTTCTGCCTGAAGAGTTCATGAGCATAATAGATCAAACATTGCAAAAAAACTGCATAACTTGGTCATTCAGAAAACATTTTGGTGACAAAGTTGGCCTACACCAGAAAGCACGTGAAAAAGGGCTTTGTATTTAAATGAGGACAAATAGCTAAAGTAAAATGAGCTATTCATGAATTTAAAATTCCTATGATAAATTTGTAGGCAGATGACTACATAGATCTAAGTCAGTGGCATTCAGTTACACTTACTGGACTACCACGTAAAGTACCTATTTCTAATAATGGATTTAAGGTGCTGATTTTTGAACATTCTTGCTGAAATTGGTATTTTAGAATTTCCTTGTCATTTACAGCAGTAAAAATCTGCTTCAAATTAGTTACTGAATCATTGGCTGCTGTGTGTGGCAGTGCTGCACGAAATGGATTCATAAGATAAAGAATGGCATTTGAAATCAAATGACGAGGTCTCCAATTTCTATAAGGCAATTATTCTAGATGTTAGGTAACAAACAAAGGGTGGAACTCCAAATTAAACACCTCTATGCGGTGAGTTCTGTGTTGTTTTCATACAGGAAAAAGAGAAGAGGTGCATGAAAAATTCATAAATCTTAACGATTTCTATGACAAATTAGCAGCCAAAGATTACGCTGTAGAAAGTACAAGTTTTACAGAGATGATTGCACTTACAGGTAGCAACTTGTCCGCAGATAGGCTAATAAATTATTTAGTCAACAATATTGTAGAGTCTTCAATATTGCCATGATATCTTCAGATATTGTACGGCATTAAGAATAGCGGAAAAAATCGTGAATAATTCGCACAATATGATGTGAGTGTAATAATAGAGAATATTTCCAATTACAATTCGTCAAACTGTCTTTTGATCCGTAAAAACTTTTGATTTCTCTGACAGTCTAATTTCAACCACTCTTGGTTTGAAATCATACCTATTACAATTCATGAATGTGTTTTTGTTAGTTTTGTGACAAATTAAGCGAAATAGCTAAGTTTTAAAGTTATTTGGGCAGTCAAAGATTTAATTTGATTTCGTTGGGATTTTGCATTATAAATAGGCTTTGTAATAGGCAACTTTTCCACATACAGGCCTTTAAAATTTACGACCTTCATTTTTTTTCCACTCCACCCTAGTGGCCTTGCATCAGTAAATAGTATCTGTAATCACAAAATGATGCAAGGTGATTCATTCATTCAAGTAATAAATCTACTTTTAAACAGAATTTGTCTTTCTGTTTGATTGAAGATATTCTGTAATTATTCTTTTGCACTTTTATGGAAATAAAAAAAAATGGCAATTAGGTCAAAACTAAGGATAATTTTAGATGAAGAACACGAATTCTGTCTCTAATATAAAATGAGCGTTAATATTAAAATAGTAAAATCAGTATTAACCTGCTTAATCCAAAAATTTCCAAAGAACAGAAAATACAATTTAAGTTTCCTCAGGACAGTAACACAACTCTTACATAAATTAACGAAATGATTAATAGTGGATCTTGCATTATTATAATGTGCTTAAAAATTATTTACAATAGAAGTAAATATTTTGAAGAATTCTTAATATTAAATGCAGTTTAGAAAGTCAAACACGAATTTCAGGCTTTTTTACAGGTCACCTGCTTCTAGTGTAGTTGTGTAATTTTTAATTTATTTTCAGTGTGTGTTCTTAACAAGTAGTCGAAAATTTGCAAAGAGTATAATAATATTTTTCGAAAATACAGAAATAGTTTTACTAAGAAATAAGTTTTTATATAAACCCCACTCTTAGGTTTTATCCAGAAGATAATTATATGCTTAGTTACAACAGAATGAGGAAAATTATAAGATTCACGAAGATAATGGTCTTCTATCTTACTTGAAATGATTTCTCTTTCTTAAGGATGTTTTTCATCTCAGATATATATCACGAGTAAGAAAGACTAAAAATTCATAAAGATAGCCCATGTAATGTCTACCCATGCTGATTTAATTGAAATTTGCTTTATTAAAATTTTCTGGAGTAATATTTTTTTGTTATCTATTATAAATAAAGTCGAGAATATGAAGCTTACTTGAAGGAGTTGCGTGTTTATTATATTGTTTTGAATCTGAAACGAAATGAATTTTGAAAAAATCCAATAAAAGATACTTTAATATTGTTCATAAATGTCAGATTAGATCTTTAACTGAGTAATTTAGAAAACCTCTTATTTAAAATTTATTTAATTTTAAAAAACTTTGAAATAGTAGAAACTATGATTTTTATTGTACAATGAATTTATATATAGCCTTACTTTTTCTTGGACACGCAGTGTAATGCAACTACTCTTGCAGTTTTATGTTATCAGATTCCCAAAGCATCAGTTCTTCGTATTGTAATTTTATTTTCAAGAACTATGGAAAATGTTTTACTAAAAACATTTTCCAATGTTCTTGAAACAATGTTAAGTGTTTTTAAAACCTTAACGAGAATTTTAAGTACTAAATTTTCACTTTCAAAGCAAGTCAATTTTCTAAATAAAATTGGCACAAAAGTGTTAAAAGGCGAGGAAAATGTAATTTATAAGTTTTATAACTTCCAGTGTATGTCTTCTAAAACATACTACAATGATTTGCTAGGATTTTTATTCAATAGAATAGTTAAGAGAAGCTCTCTATCATCTGCAATTAATTAAAATTAAAATTAATTACTACACATTCTTTCATTGATATTTAAAAATTTTGCAATCGATCATCTCGGATAGGTTGTTTCTTTAGTTATATTAATGCCCCGTTTTGAAGCAACACGAGGGCTATTTTTTGACGGACCTCTTAATTTTGAACCGCGGTCGGATGACGAGGACGACACCTGAGCTGACACCCCCTCTCCAAACTTCCGCACCATTCCAGTGGACATTCGGCCGCTACGTATGGTTTAACGTGCAGCAGGCATCATAGACGAGGGATATTCAATGGAATCGGGTTTCGAACCTGGAACCCTCCGGTCCCGAAGCCCAGATCTTCCCACTAGTCCAGCCACTGCGGCCTTCGGATAGGCTGTTGCTCTTTGTTTATTTTAAATTAGTAGGTTTAACATATTTCACCTCTTAACAAAACAAAAAAAGAATGAATTCTTAATACTTCTTTTAGAGTGCTATACTCTTCTGTATTTGAAGAATTGGTACCTGAAAATATGTCCTGAAATGTGATTAGTCGAATTATTGTGGCTCGTAGTCATATATATCTATGTGAATGTCATTGGACATCTTTATTTTTATTGAACCTGGGATTAATCACTTAGGAAAAAGTTGTCTGGATACAGATTTTAGAATTTGCTCTTATTTGATTTCTTTTATTCTGTTTTTAATGAATCACATTTCTGTTTTCATTATTACGCGAAATATACAAATACTGAAGACAAATTAACTATACGATCGGAAACGTAGAATTCTTCAACTATTTTTTAAAACCCACCAAAATTCTGTGATAATATAGTAAAGATAAAGCTCCTTGTAATTACACTCAGACTCATGAAAAAGTGCGACCATGCCAGAGGCTTGTTTTCTATGGGGGCATACAGAATTCATTATAAGAACGAAGTATATTACTTGCTTCAGTGTCCTCGAAAAACAAATAAACTTTTCCAGGGTGTGTGTGGTATATGTGATGTTGCTAGTGCGTCCAATGAAAGTATCATCATAAAACTGCCAATAATAAATTAAAGAAAGAAGGGTGGGCATTTTTTTATTGAAAACGATGAAAACATCTATTGGAAAAAGAAGAACATATTACAAATTTTTCCATGCCGAAGAGAACCAAAACAGCCGAACAAAAATAAGGATTAAATATAAATTAAAAGAAAACAAGGAACAGAAACATTTCTACATTTTAATACAGGATGATTATATGTTCCAGCAAATTATGATTCTTTTAATTAAAATGTAATTTTTGCAAAACAGTATTTTTTTTCAATGTTTGATAAATATTTTTTGAAAAGTGTATAAAGGCTTTGGAGATAAAATTTTAGTCATGTTTTTGACTTATGGTACTGAAGATTATCAAGAAAACCTTTTAAAATTTTATGTACTTGGCATTTTCAAAGGCTTTTTCTTCGAAAAATATTCATTATTTAGAATATTTTAGATTGATTGAAATAAACATTTAATAATACCCAAGAAATATTTTTTAGAAAGTTGGTTAAAGAATTTACGCACAAAAATATGGATTTGCTGTTCAAAATTCTTAAAAATATTTTTTAATTTTTGTGCGATAAAGACATAAGGATTTGCTCATTTGAATTTTTTAATAGTAAAATATTACTTATAAGGCAACAAATGCAAGGACAGAAAACTATAAAACAAATACTCATAACGCTTGACTGACTAGTGAAAAATTATCAAGTAATAATGAGTAAAAATGTTAATGATAAAATTTAACGTTGAAATATGTAACAGAATTTCATAAAATATACATAAAAAAATCTGGAATATTATTGAGGATATAGAAAACAATGAACTAATCTCAATTTTATACACTTTTATTTAATTTGACGTGTTTCATGTTTGTAAAGATAGAATTTTGTTATCAGTTTTTCACTCCCTTCCTTATATGCTAGGGTATTGAAATTCTGTTTACCTGTGTGTTCTCGATAAAAATAAATTATTTCTTTATTTCAGAACTTAATTATCAGTTAATCCATTTATTTAATTAAATTTTAATTTCAGGCGAGCGGAGTCACCTGGTATTGCATTTCAGAAAAAATAAACTTGAAGGTTCGCTGACATTAATAATAAATTAAATTTAAAGTAAAATAATTTAAATAAAATTATTTAAATTAAACTTAAATTTAAATTTAATAAATTGAAATAAATTTAAAGATTAAAAAGTAGAAAATTATTAAAGAAAAAAAATTCTACTTTGTATTACGCTTAAAAAAGTATGTTTTTAAACAGTTTTTTTACTTACATTGAGGATAAGAAAATCCTGCACAATTGCTAAAGCCGTAATAAAAAGTAAATCACGTTTAGATTTTGCAGCGCTTTCAGGAAATGAGAGGGATTCCTCAAAATTTAGGCTCATGAGATTATAATTAATCAAGTTTTGCTGAAATGACTTTTGAATAAATAAATGAGGACTTCCCTTGACACATAATAGTTGGGCAAGATTTTGACTGAGCATAAACTGTCATACCATACTTATATTTACTTATGAATTTCCAAAAGCTTGTTTGTAAGCAATTGAAAGTTGAAGTAAAATTTAAATTTCGACTTTATTTCGAAGTCAACTAATGCTTTTTTACAATACTTCTTGGATACTTTGACTTCTAAAATTATTTCTTCACAAACACCATTACTTTTAAGATGTATAAAACGAACTGCAAATGAATAATGACACTTTCATAGGCACTTATCCTGAAATTCTTGTAGTAAGTTTCGACTATACATCAAAATTCAATACCTAGCGTTGACAGATTGATTATGAACACTGAGAAGATACCATTGCCACTTTTTAATAGAAGTGTATGAATACTTTAACAAAGGGAATAGCGTGTCCTTTAAAAAATACTGAGAAGAAATCAGCAAGAAAATTCTTGAAAACTGCACATCTGTATAAAAGAAATATGTAATTACTTTAAAGAATCTGAAAATACTTTTAGAGTTCCTCGGGATTGACTACTTAATTTAAAACAAGTATTAGGTACATTCTCTCATAAGAAAATTTTTGCTAACTATATTCCTCAGACAGAATTCATAGACAAACATAATGTAGGAAGCAAAAACTGGGATGAATATTTATGTCCGTTCTTTTGCTTTTGCTAAGACACATAATATATCTTGTTGTTATAGATAAACCCTATTTCTCTCAAATATCAAATGCTGATTTAAAAATTAGATGAAAAATGAAAGAAACAACTTTTTTATAAATATAAAACTCAGTCTTGCTTTATGGAAGTAATAGTTATAATTCTTAAAATTTAGCAAAATTAATTAATTAAATTTTGATTAAAATAAAAAACAATAACATATTTTGCATTAAATAGAAAGGCGCATATGCAGCCAAATCTAACGAAATACAAAAACAAATAAAAGAAATTTAAATTAAAAGAAAACAAATTAAAAGAAAACAATGATAAAATGAAAAATAATGAAAACAATAGACGTTTTTGCGTGCAAACGCAGCTGCAAAAAGTAATTGCTTCAACAGAAATTTTTAAAAAAATACAACAAGAACTATAGAGAAACCAAAATTTACCAATACTTAGAACAATTTGTTAAGAAATTATTCAAAATGAAAAGGAACTAAAATGGCTCACTCATCAGAAACCACACGCCATTTTTAGTTCCAAAATGAACAAGATTTTCTGTGGAAAGGAAAGACAAAAAGTCAAAATTTATTCCTTCCTGTGGTCTGAATCTTGTCCGGCCACCAAATAAAGAACATAAATCCAAAATTTTTTAAATCCATAATCAAAAGAAAGAGATAAAAATTTACCTTCTTTCAGAAGCAAGCCAATCAGAAAAGTGACGCAATAGATACAAAACAATCAACGATCTAGAAGCTATCCAGTAGCTCCATCTATGAATAAAAATTTGAACTATTTCTCAGGAGAACAAAAACTAATTTTTAAAAAATCAAGTTTTAAGGAAACAAAAAGGGAATCCGTTATCCTTTAAGTTATTATTTAAATTACCTAGGGCTTTGACAAAAGAAGAGTGGTTATTACAGATGTGTTTAATCCTATTAATTTGAGAATAAATAGAGTTCTTAATAATTCTAAAATCAAGATTTGTCTGAAAGTTGCAAAGTGAAATAGCCTTAAAATTAAATTCCTTTCTTTTGTCATAAATTCCAACCAAAATATCTGAATTCCCGATTTCAATTTCTAGATCCAAAAAATTACATTTCTTTAATTCATTATTAGTTTTATTTAATTTGAGTTCTTTTGGATAGCAACTAAAAATGGAGTTAACATTGTTATGATTAAAGACTAAAAGGTCATCAATGAAACGAAAACCATAAACAATTTCATTTTTAATTAAATCCCTCTCAAATGAGTGGAGAAATAAATCGGCTAGTGCACTTGAAAAACAACAACCCATAGGAATACCAAGAACCTGCTTAAAGTAGTTAATTCCATTAAAGAGATAATTTTCACAAATATTAACCCTGCACATTTCTAACCATTTGTTTTTATCAATTAAATCAGTATTAAGGTAAATATCAAATAAATTAGAGCACACTTCAATTAATTTATTATGTGGGAGGCTAGTAAAAAGATTTTCAAAATCAAATGTATGAATGCTACTAATTTTTTTATTTTCTTTGATAAAGTCCAAAATTTTAGTGTTATTGTCAATAATGAAGCTCTCTTCCTCTTTGATTTTGTTAAGAATAATTTTTAGAAATTTAAAGAAGACTTTACCAAAATAATAATTATAACTACCAGTGCTACAAGTAACAAATCTAAATTTTAAGGGATTTTTATGAAATTTTATAGTGGGAAAAAGGTAAGGATAATTTAAATTACTGGTTTTAATTTTAGTTTTTTTAGCAAGTGCTAACATTCTTTTGTCAAGTTCTTTTTTGCCAAATTTTATTAATTGATACGTATTATTTGAATTATTATTTATTTATGGAAGTAAGTTATGGTAATTTATCTCCTAACTTATTATGGAACATTGCCTACAGCAATAGATTTTTTTCCGTATTTCCAGATGCATTTTCTTCTTACTGCTTATTCTTTTACTTTCTGCAATAAAATCACACAGGAATTGCTTAGTTTTCGCATTTAAACTGTTCTTCAGTAAGTATTTGCTCATTGTTTGTTTGTTGTTTTATTATCATTAATAAGGTTACACATAAAATCAACTTATTAGAACCTTAGAATCAACGTATAACGTATGTCCGTAAACTGGGCAACATAATCATTAATAAGGTTACGCATACAATCAACGTATTAGAACCTTAGAATCAGTGTATAACGTATGTCCGTAAACTGGGCAACGTAACAAAGGGAAAGGTGAAACAAAATCTCACACTCTTTCGGTCATTTGGTAATTTTGGTAACTTTACGGTAATTTGAATTTAAAAAGATCAAACAGAAAAAGATATCTCAGCGTATTTTAATTTCACTAAAGGGTAGGTGTCTATACTAATTTCTAATTAAAAGAGAAGTGTATAAATTTTATATTAAAAGTTTGTTGAATATGAATCATAAAAACACGACATTGTTCAACACTTTTGAAAACTAAAATTAAAAAATATATCTCAAAAACAATTACTCAAACTTCAGAATTTAAAAAAAATTATCAATGATTTATCAAAAATGACAAATGCGTTTTCAGTGTTTACAAGCTGCATAAAATATTACCTTACTCGCAACCTAACAATTTATTAAATTTCTGTTTTTGATGTCGGATCGAGTTAAATACTTCTTGGATGACAATATTTATGTTTTTTTGCTTGAGGTTATTTTTTATTCCGCTCACAAATCAATTAGGTAGTATGCCACTTTATTTTGATTAATGAGCTAGATGCTCTAATAAGGCACAAAAGTGGTTAGAATTTTTATTGAAATCAACAAGTGATCATTTTCTTATTGATAATGTGCGCGTTCATAAATAATTGGGTATTCATTGAAATGGATGAATTACTTGATAGAATGCTGTAGAGAATAAATTTGAAGAAGTTGTTTCACAAATTTTGCCTTTCAAATAAAATATTTAAAGGCTTCCGTTCAAAAATAGCAGCTGTTCGTGCCTCCTAGGTCGATAAATCATATCTGTCAAACTGCATAATAAATTTGGGAATTGAAATGAACTAATTAGCTAAAAATATTGAGGAAACTCATCTGGCAGTTTTCAATGCTTTTTATTTTATGACAAAGATGTAATCAGAGTTCATTGATTTAAGTAACTATATTGCATTAAATAAGTTGGATCGTAATTAAATTATTTTCTTCTTGATTAATTTCTAATTGGCATTCAATTAATCAATTTTGATAATCGAATTAGATTTCACTCCTCGCTGTCATTTACTTTAGAGCTAGTAATTTGCATCTATTGTGCAACATAGATAGTGATAATGGGACAAAAAATTTAGCTAATTTGATTTCGCGCATGAACCATTTTTTAATATGAGGATGTACAGCAACTACTGTCTTCCCGATATTTTGCATTTTTCGCCAAAAGTTTTAATGGAGTCGGTGCATGATCATAGTACAAATCCAATGCGCATTGTAAAAAGATGTGTAGTTACAGCGCAGAGTAAGACACAGTGCAGTAGATGTTAGATGGAGCAGTCACATGTCACATTTGTTATGAGACTGTGATAGCATTTTAACCCGTTAACTGCTGCTTTCCACAGAGCAAGTCTTCTCACATATGAGGTCATAATATTGACAAAGGATAGAAGAAAATTTTAGGTGAACTTTTCTTTTTCAAAAAATAACAAATTCAGTATCATTTCCGTTTAAATCAAAATGATAGTTTAAAACTTGCATTCGAATTTATTATTGACTTTCATCCTGTAGGCTTTTCCCGTGAGGATCATTACATTCTTATATCATTGATTTTCACCAGATGGGATTTTTTGAAGATGCCGATCGTTTATAAATCTAACAACATGAAAAGAGTACATCTCTTTAAATGAAAATCTTCAGAATTTAAACAGTACTAGATATCGTTGCAAGCACTTAGTATTTGTATTCTGTTCAATGGCACTAAGTACAAAATCTATCATTGCATTTTTTTTCAAATTACTTTAAATGCCGCTCATAGATCATATCCAAAAGTAATCACTAAAGTTAGTCGGAGTAATTATAAAAAAGGGAATAATTGTAAACAAGTAGCGTCAGTGTCATCTTGGAGTTTTGAGCCAATAACCTCTGAAAACCGTAGCTTAGTAACACTGAAGATGCTCAGCTGATAATCCAGAGTTTTCAATTTATACAGTTTGCAATGATCTATCACTAGAAAAGTAATTTTAAACAGTGGAAAAACAAAAGTGAGTTGGTGGTTTCTTTCCGCAGTTTCTGGGAGAAAATAAGCAAATAAGTCGTTCTCTTTTTTTATTAATATTTTATATCTGTTTCGTAAACGGAACGCAACTGAACTACTCTTTTTTCTATTTTTGTTGTCCTATTATGCTATTCTTACAATTACCCCAAACATCTGCTGGAGTTGTAACCAGAATTGCATTAAATTTTTGGAGGATTTAAAAGATTTTTTATACTATTTTACAGATGTAATACCGACTTTTAGCGCTTTATTCTGAGATAAAATCGTATTTCATATTTTTTTACTCAAATCTGATAGAAAGTTTCGTGCTAGTCAAAAAAAAAACTTCGGACTTACAGAAGGAAGATACCCTTCCCCTCTTATGGTCTTAACGATTTGAAAGTTGTTGTCTTGGATATGATAAACAAGAATAAAACGTTCAGCGAAGCTGAGAGATTTTTGAAATACCAAAATAGGTAATACATAATATTATTACGTGTACTGCAGGATCAGTACAATAGGAGCTGGTTGGTAATACTTGTGAAAGAAAGCAAATGAGATAGAGGAATTTCGCACTGGATTCCCAAGGGACCATTGTGAAAGGATACAAGCACCGCCGCAAATAAATTTCTTTAAAAAATGAAATAGAGTGAGCATTTTTCCATTTGCGACGATAAATATTCCTGCTGCCGTAAGTTAAATATTTAAAATGTGGGACGAAAAGATTGTCTCCATATACTCCCTATTCTCAGTTTCTGTAGTTGTTGAGCAATCTGTTTAAATTTACCTCAAGGAAAACCATGAGGTATTTCTGAGCAGACTATAAGAAGTAGAAAAAACTGGTATGGAAGTTATCGAAGAAATTAAATATTGAAAGTAGAAATGAACAAAATTAATGTAGTTTATTTTCGGTTTTTCCAATTAGTGTGGTTTAAAGACAGAAAGAGAACTATACTAATTTCGCTCATAATTGCCGTCTTGACTCTTTTAAATTTTTACACAAATGGTTGTTTTTTTCAAGTAAAGTTTTGGCAAGCAGGGTGGAGTATTCATTTATTCAGGACTAGAAAATGTCGCATCAGGTAACTACTAATAGAGACTAGACACTGCAATCGTGTGACATTTTTAGTGTCATCTGAAATATTATTGTGGATATTTTTCTACCGACAACCTTTCGATACACAAAGAACGGGAAAACAGGGAAACTCACAGGCGGATATAAATTCGGTAGATGTTTTTCTAAAGCTTCTCACAAACAAACAGTGATCAAGATCAAGGTTAAATTTTGATAAAGTCAAGAGTAAGAGTTGAAAACTTTCCTAAACGAAAAATTTGAATAAGATTGATGCGTAGTGAAACATTTCAAATTCTAACCTGACTTTTCAATATAGTTTAGTTGGTGTCAGAACATAAATCAACTTATAAAATTTTTTTATAGAACATTAGGGTTTAAAACTTATGAAATCTCTTGTGTTTTAGCTTTCAGCATTGGACTCTCTTTATTCTTAAGGCTTACTGAATGTTTTAATCAATATTTGAAGAAATGGATAAAAATGAATTCTTAGCAAACAAACAGTTGTTTATTAACTGTTTTCTTCGTTTTCGCTATATTAAACTAGCTTATGCCCGCGACTTTGTCCCGGTAGTAATACATTATTGGTACCTTATTGCTCAGGATAAAAATACTTTTTTCCCCCGTCTAATATTTTTAATATAAAAACATTCTTCTATATAAAATATTATAATTAGCTATATTCTGCAAGGGATCTATAATCCATTAATCACGACAATTTATGCACCCATAATTATTAGTTAGAATATCCAACCTTATTGTCCGGGCTAAGAGGATTTTAAAAACCAGAATTTGCAAAAAAAAAAAAAAAATTGAAAAAAACTGAAATTATTCCAGTTACTCAGTATATAGACATAAATTAAATGCAAAAGAATTAGAAAGTATTCGTAGAAGAACATAGAAGAAAAAAATGATTCGGGCATTTAAGAATAATAAGAGCAAAGATGTTAAAATGAATTTTGTTTACTGCTGAGAAACGTTAAAATTTAAGGTAATTTTTAATTAATTAATGTTTTAATTAAATTTCGAAAAATCTTTTTTAGTGAACACCTACTACCCAAGAAGCAATTATCTACCAAATTTCAAGTTCTAGGGAGATCCGGTGATGAATCAGTGAGTGACTTTCTCTTTTATATATAAAGATTAAACGAATCAAAATCTTTTTTTTTTTCTTTAATATATTGCCAAAATGATTTTATGAAAAATTTGAAAGATAAATAAATAAATAAACATAAACCGACATGAAAATTTTTAAAAAATAATTTCTGTTTATCCTTGTTTACACCCCATCGGGGGGACACCGTGAGTTCGCGGAGGAGAGGCTGCCGTATAAGTAAGCAGGCTCTCGTCAACCCGATGGCGCAATAATGGTGGTGTGGCTCTTTGGACCCACTTCCGATGACGGGTCGTACCCCGGTAAAACGGGGGGTTGCTGCGTGAGCCGCTCGTAATGGGGGCTATTATGTAGGAACCACAGTGCCTGACTTTCTGTTGCGGCGGCCGGATGCTTAGGCAGAGCGGGGTGATGTTCCTTTGGTCTATCCTTGTTTACAAGAAATATAATAAAAAGAAACATCAGAGTTTTAAGAAGACACGAAAAAGCTTGAAAATGTAAGAGAATGAAATTAAATCATCAGATTTGCCAAATAAATATTAAAACATTGCATAAGTAAAAGGTTTCGTATCATGCATTCTAAAAATGAAAGTTATGAGTAGTAATTTTCAGAAATAATTAAGAAGAATAATTAAGAAGATATGTATAATAAGTAATTTAGTATTTTCCGTCATGTAATTTCTAGAAAGCAATGCAGCATCAGCTGTTGTTTTCAACCTTAAATAAGTTGAAAATTGATTATATTTGTCGCGCAGATCACCTTTTGCAATATTATGCAGTGAATATCTAAATATTAAGAGATGTTTACTACTAGTCAAAGGTTATTTATTTAAAAAAAATTTAAAGCTTAAATTGTTAAATTGTTTACATTCTTTTAAAGGGTTACATATCCTGAAGCTGGCTTATTAATGTAAATTTTTGTTCGTTCAATATAGAAATATATCCGTGCTTGTGAAACTGATAATGAGTCGTTATTCTTGTTATCACTTAAATAACAAATATTTAAAAAAATTAAAAACACATTTTTGTCAGTGTATTTAAAATTAGCCAATACATTTTTTAGCAAAATTATGGAAGCAAAACTAAGCTACCCTAGTTAACAAAAACGCTAAAACTTTATACATGAATTTTAACAGCATTAGTAGCATATTTTCATTTTTAATTAAAGTTTATGAATTTTGTTCTTTTGATAATCATTGTCAGTAAATTTCTTTATCGTGTTATTTTCAACGCCTCAAGATTTTACGTTTTTGTTTTGACCACCAGATTTTGATAAATAAATTATTTCCTACTTTTAAATATATTATTAAAAGCATGATTTTTAAAACTTTTCGGTTTTGATATTTTCTAAAATTTAATCTTTAATATATTTCATCAGTATAATTATAAAGGAATCATGTAATAAAATATTCTGAAAGTCCCTACCAGATGCCACATTTTTTATTGAACCTAAATTATATGACTAGTTGACAGCAGTTAAGTTATGATAATATTAAAATATTGTTTTGCCATGAGGAACACATAATTGTACAAATTTTCAGAAGGAATTATTAAGCATTATTAAGGAAGCATTAGGAAGTGAGTGAAACATTGATTAGAAAATTCCATCTTTAAAAACATGAAACAAGACAAGTTAAATAAAAGCTAGCAAAAACCCAATTGAAGGTGATTATATAGAATTAGTAACTGAATCCTTGGTAGCAGTCACGATTTCTTCTTGCTTTAAGTATTATTTTTAAATACTTAGTCTATAGATTTATTGGCTCCATCCCTCAAATTTTTTTAAAAATAAACCTTTGGAGCTATTTTTGCTTTTTTCTCTTTCTTTCATTTTTTCCTTTCTGAATGCAATGAAATATAATATTATCCTAATGACATATTATTTTTAGAAATCAGCTACATTTCTATTACTTATTATTATATTTCGTTTCCAAAATTTATTAAAATGCTCTACTTTAAATACCAGATTTTCCCACGTTCCAAAGTTTAGCAATCAAAGAGAAGCATAATTTACATGTGTAAAAGTAAATAAAGAGCATAAATCACACATTCTTATTAATTTTCTACTGCAATAATGTAGACAATTCATGCTCGTTGATATACGTCATCTTTGTTTCTGCAATTTTATTTTGAAAACCATTGCGCATCCAACAGTAAGAAAACTCTTCTAGACTTTCTTACACGCTTACACAGTGTGGTGCGTTTTATATTGAGCTTCGTAGTATAGTGATGAGAACAGAATATGCATTTTTGATCTCTTCATGTTGATTGGGGGGCCGCGGTGGTCTAGTGGAAAGGCCTGGGCTTCTTGTCCGGAGGGTTCCAGCCTCGAAACTTGATTCCACTGAAGATCCGCCGTACATTCGGGCCTGTTCATGTTAAACCAGACGTAGTGGGTTAATCGTCCTCTCGCTGGTGTGGTGAGGAAGTTTGGAGAGGGGTGTCAGCTCAGGTGTCGTCCTAGTCATCAGATCACGGTTAAAAATTGAGAGCTCCGTCCCAAAATAGCCCTCGTGTTGCTTCAAAACGGGACATTAATAAAATTAAACCTGTTGATTGGGACCAAAATTTGACACAGATAAGCAATTTGCATGTCATGGTCAAACACCAAATTCTTTTATCTAGCTCGATGCGTTTTTGAATTTTCATGTTCAGACACACAGGGACAGAAACAAAGACAGTATATTCTTCGAAGGAATAAGTCCAAAATTAGACAGAACGCTGCCCCATGATCCCGTACCTGATGCCATTACGGCAACCGAACAGGTTGGATGACTCCAAAATTAGACAGAGATCTACAATTTTGGTGTTAAAATCATATACAAAAATTAATCTAGCCAGCTTGTGCGCGTCTTTTTTAAATTTACGGACACATGAACATATAGACCGACAGACAGAGAAACATAATTCTAAAAATGGATTCTTCGGAGCCATTCATATGAATTTCGAGGTCAAAATTTTGGACGATTTGAATACTTTCTCTTTCCATACTTCATATACATGAAAGTAAAAAGAATGACAGCGTAGTTTAACATGAAGGTAGATTTTAGATGGCATGCGCAGTTGTCTAACTAAAGTTCGTCTGCATATGTAATTTGTCTTTTGTGTTAGCGTTTAAGGTTTCTCTCTTTATTTAATATTGTATTTTGTATCCATTAGTCTAGTATTTAATTGATTGTTTTGTTATATCAAAAAAACCTTCCCCAAAAATTGTAGTAATCAATTAAAGTAAATTTTGTTGCGAGACTACAACTGTGAAGCCGTTCATCTGTATTTTACAGTCAAAGTTGCTCGGTGTATATAATTGGTATGCTCATTTGTTACATTATGTTCTTTTGTTATTTCACGTTCTTTTGTTATATTATGTTATAACTCTTGTATATTATATTTGTAATTTTTTGCCTTTTTTATGCTTTATTAATAGTTTCATGCATAAGACATATCTAACCAACAGGGAGCCGTTCTGGCTTCGAGTTCGGGGGTATGCTTGGTGAAATGAAAAATGTGATGTTACGTAAATTTCCTACATTTATTATTTTAGTAATTTAATTTAATTAGTGTCAAAAGAAAACGTGTAATGAATATTTAATTTTGGCATTGCTTATCGATTAAACTATCAGTAAGAAATTCCGTTCCCAAATGGGAGATTCTCAGAATGAAATAAATTCCCACTTCTGAAGTTAAACTTGAAATTTTGGTTTTAAATGGAACTTAAAGAGAATGGAAGTGAAAGGGCAAATGCGTAAAAATTAAAACTGGAAAAATCTTTCTTAATAGCTTTTTCCATCTTTCTTTGCTCAAAAGCACAGCATTGTAGTTTTCATCGAACAGACGTCAGTTCCTCTTTTTTTATTCGACTGGCATATAATTTCATTATTTTATAATTTACTTAGCCGTTTCTTTCTGTACTGTGACTTTTAATCCTTTTTCTTTTTACGTGAACTTTTTGTTCTGAAGACTGTGTAATCTAAAAGAAAAGGCTGGATTTCTTTTCCTTTGTTGAATTTGTGTGATAGAAGTTATAAAGTTTATTGAAATGCAACAAAATGTGAGAATTTTTCATTATATACAATGCATGTTTGTAATTCAGATGATCTCACATAGTTACTTAATTTTTTACTAGAAGTTACACCATCCTTTATTCATATTGAGTGTTTGCGTGCTTTTATTTAACTTGACATTCATATTTGTAAAGATAGGATATTTCAAACGATTTTCCATTAATTTCCTAATGCGCTAGATTTCTGACATTCTGTACAGTTGTGTGTTCCTGACGACAATACACTATTTCTTGATTTTCGGAACTCAACTGTACATTGCTTACATTCAGAGCTATATTTTTAATTAGAAACATGCATTATTACTATTTATCTTTTGGAAAGCTAAGACGATTGTCATAAGAAAATATCTTCCAAGTTTCTACTTAACAAAATGTGTTATAAAAATATGGGCTGTGAAAATTCTAATGTAAGTCTACATCAAACTGTGCCTTGCTCTCTTTGAAGTCGAAAGATTTTCTCACACTCTGGAATAAATATATATTAACCACCATATAAAAATAAAAAGAAAAATTTAACAAATAATTTAAGGAAAATTAAATAAATATATTATAAACTCTAAAAAACTGTTAATGCAATTTTAATTAGACTATCTCTAAAACTCTGATATAAATGATTTGTATGTAAATAGAATTATTTGTTAAAAATTTAAGATTCAATAAATAACCAAAGAGTGTAATTAAAGTTCTAATATATAGGAACAAGAATTATAATTTCAAAGAAAATAGGAAGCAATAAAATAAAGAATTATTTCCGTCAGCAAAAGAATTATTCTTATTGTTACGAGTTGCAATGAACAATAGATTCGAAATTTTAATTGACGCTGATCATTTTAACATTTAGCATGTGAGGATGAATCATCCACACTGATCGCCAGCACTCCGATTCTGTCGATTATTAGTTATGCATGTAGGCTTGAGTTGAAAATGACACCATGAGTCGAAAGTCTTCCCGCTGATCTGGTATGGGAGTTTGGAAAGTGGAGTGCAGGCATTGTGTCGTTCTTCTCATTTGCTTACATTTAAAAATGTCGTGGGCAGTTCCCATTGGCTTTTCAATGGGAGGTTACCATAACCATAAATGGAGTTACACCCAGCCTGCTGATGCACGCGGAGTCAATTGAAGAACGGTTGCCACGACAGCAGTCGGAGTATCTACCGCATCACGCCCCATCCCCTCCCGAAGGAGGTACGTCCCGTCTTAAGAATAGAGGTAACTTAACCCCACACCATTACTATACCCCATGAGAATCGAGAACCCACTTACTTATCCGGCGGCCTACCATCTACGTACTTGTGGTGCCCCCCGAGGGGAGTAAATGGAAGGCTAATCTAATCATTCATCAACCATGCATTACATAAAAAATATCATAAATATATTTCTTCACAAAACATCGCATACGAAAAAAATATGCAATAATCCACAGTGGGCAAAATACATATGAACAATAATTTCAAAAGTAAACATTTTAAATTTAGCAAGTGGCACGAAAGTATGACGCACTACAGGCTTAATTCCATTTTTAAGGTGGAAAATTATAAGGCCATATTCTTCCAAATTTTATTTGGATCTTTGGAATGGAATGAATAGTTCAGAAAGTTACGGTTTACTTGAAAAAGTCAAAAGCTTCAGTTATTCTTGGAAAAAGGCGGTTGAATTGATACTCAAAGTAAATGATTTGATAAATCTCCTGAAAGAAGTACGAACAAACCAGAAGAATGAAATCTTAGGAATGTCAGGCGATCGAAATTGTGAATCGATAAAGAGATTCAGCAACCTGAGACTTAAAAGAGAAATAAGTGAAAAACATTGCAATCGGCTTAAAATATTTTGCACTCAAAAACACAGAAACGAAGTTTCATGGTGAGGCAAACACTGAAGTCACATAGTGAGGCAGCTATGAAAATCACATTGGTCTCTTAGTGAGAAAAATAATGAAATGACATAGTAAAGGAGGTATGGAAGTTATATTGGTCTTACAGTGAGAAAAATAATGAACTCATATATTGAGGTAGATACAGAAGTCGCATTAGTCACATGGAGAGGAAGATATGTATATTACATTAGTCACGCTGAGGGAGATGGGGCAGTTTCTTCTTTTGTTGTTGCTAAACAAGTGTAATAAATGAAATCTATTCTGAACTCAAAGTTCTGCAAATTCGAAGAATTTTAAATCTATGATGAGCGTAGACAATGCGAAATTAATTATTTTAACCGTTTTCCAACAAAAGAGACAGTATTTAAAACAAATTTAAAAGAAAGAATTTACAAAAATATATATATATACTGATACTCCGTGAAAATTTAGGTAACAAAGAACTTCAGTGAAATCAATCCTCTTTGCAAGCAAAACAGTTTTTTATTGATTGATTGGTTAAAGGGGTTTATGGGATTTTCATCTGCAAAGGCTATTATCCCCTACTCATTCCAAAATTATTTTCAATCCGCTACAAAAACGAAGGAAAATTGCCATCAAAAGATGGACTAAACTATTGCCGATCTGATTCGGTCAAGGCCAGAAAAACAGTTGTTTTGTTTTTGTTTAACACAGCATATTGAATGACAACACACTACAAATATCTCTTTACACCTAAGTATATCACTCAGAAAATCAAGGTAAGATTTCGCTTTAATTGATTGGCTTTTGGTTTGTTATTCACGACCAAAACAAATAACAAAGTAAAAAATACCATCAATGTGTATAAATTTGTTTTCATATTTCTTTTGTCCTTAATAAATCTCAAGAGATTATATCAAAGTAGTGATATTAATCATAATGTCAACTCCATCAAATGCAGTCTGAAACCAAGTTCTTTGTTAAGTAAAATCCTCTGATTATAATGTAAAAAGAAACTTTCTTTTATTATTTAAATATCTTATTAGAATAACGAAAGTGCTTTGTAATATTTTGTACTTTTTTCTTCAATCAAAGTTCTCAACCTATTTGCATGGATTAATAAAGAATCATTGGGAATTAAGATTCATGGTAATCTTAAACAATTTATTTAGTCACAAATACTCGTCTCTCATCAAAGCTAGGTTATGTGGTAAAATATTAAAACATTCGTTCTTATTTTAAATATATTTCGAGCATAGACTTGTTGAATTGTCGCAATGGTCCCAAGTATGTAAGTTTATTTCAGCTAAAATATTATTTCCGAGAAAGCTGGAAATTATACAAACAGTTGAACCCTCAGAATCCGAAATAATTGGGGCTGACCTTTGTTCGGATTCCGAGGTATTCAGATTATCCGGGAAATTCGGTAAAATACTCTTGATATACCAAATGTAGTAGAGTATTTGTTAATTCTAAAATTGTTAATTATAGATAGGTGCCAAAAGTTAAAATTAGATCTATATACATCAATTATTAAACCGAAACTGGGTGCTGAAATATAAAACACATCAAATATACAAGTTTTGCTGTATCTAAGAATGCACCTACCTTTACTGTCTATTGGCCGAAGATGCAGGCATAGCTGAAAACATTTTTTTACATTGCGTTGAACAAAATAATTTAAATATTAAAGAAAAACAAAGTTTTTAAATTTAAATATGTTTTATTAACAAATTTATGAATATTAAACTGCCAACACTTTTAAGATGAGAATATTAAAATAACAAACTTTACTGTTGATGCACACAACATAATATAATTTATAAAATCACACAATGATAAAACAGATAGTATAAAGATAGTATACATAATGAAAAACAGATATCTATTCTTTACCAAATTAGTAAATGCGAAAAAAACGAATACCTTCCATAACGGCCATTATGACATTAAAAATAAATGAATCAAGAGATAAGACAGTTTTACAAGGAAGTGTCCTTGTATGAACTGAACTGATTTTATTAATTATATTCAATGTTCACATGTGATATTCTGTGTCACGAAAAGGGATATTAAATCAGTATAACACACTTGAAGATTTTAAAAAAAATTTCACTTGCAGCTGATGTTGGCATAGAAAACCAAGTTTTCTATGATTAGCATTTGTCACGACAGATTTTCTTGCATATAAAATTGGAGCACGAATATCAGAAGTAGCATCTCTCCTTCTCAAATTACAAAAATGGTAAAATGCAAAATCGCTAACAGCAAGCTTCGAGATGATCCACAGGTGATTTAATAAAAATCAATCAGGAACAGTGATGTGAAATATTGTCATTTCATCCCTACTCCATCATGTCACACCACTTTCCATTTTTGGAAGCCATGACTGCTGTTCACTATATGAAATGCACATTATACCACAGTTATTTTTCAAACTTTTTTCGAAGAGTAGACATACGTATAATAAAAACCGCCATTACCAACGTAAGAAATCAGCTTCAGTTCAGCACGAACTCAACTCGCCCTAGACAAAGGGAAGTCGGACCTCACAGCATAAGCCGCCTGTTGATTCTTCTTTAATCCACTGTTGTAGATCTTTAGTAGATTTTTTTACGAAGCAGATTTATTCTACTGTATGCACGCTGAGAGGCCGAGAACCGAAGGGAAAATCCCAACGGTCTCGAGAACCTCCAGACGTGCGTCGGTTACTTTCAGAGAAAAACAGCAATCTCACTCAGACAAAGGAATACTTCCAGAAAGGCAACACTTAAACCCTTTCACACAAAAATTCATCCGCGGAACAAGATGGCGAGTAAATAGTCCCGTTGAATAAATTTGATTTATAATTTAATTAACTTGAAATATTAAATGAAAAGATATCAAAAGTTAAGACAAATAATATTTCGAATAATAAGTCGATTACAAAGTAAATAATTAAGAAAAATTTAGATAATTAATAAAACTGTTAAAAATTACCGTTTAAATTTCAAATGTTGCCAGAGATGCCACACGATACGAAAGAAACTTTGGTGGCGAAGATTTAAATATTTAAAAATACTGATAAAACCGAAAAATGATGCAGATGCAATTTTTGCAATCTGACATCTCCCCCCCCCCAACGGGGAAAAAAATTTGCTGCTACCTGACTGGAAGAAAACTCCTGAAAACATTTCCAAAATATCAAAATTTGCTCTATAAAACATACAGAGTATTATACACATTAAATTTTAAAAATATTACACCATTATATCTACACCTTTGCTCTCTCTCCACTCTCCTCCGAGAAACCACAACAAACATTTCAGAGCACATCATTATACCATGTAAAAATTATGCCATACAATTTCATCCACAATACTAAATGTTTTTTACAAATTTATTCATTTATCTATTCACTTCTTAAAAATAATTTAGAGCATTTAAACACAATAGGAAAACATATATGCCTTGATAAAGAATTTCAACTTCCTATATAAATACAATCATTGTATGTAAATAGCTTCAAAAGGCTGCAAGTTCATGCAGTATAATTTTTTTATATAAAACTTCTCGCACTTACACTAATATCAAAATCTATACCCAATTCACTACATTTTCGGACCAGCCTGACAAAATGAGCGAAATAAATATCAAATGGAATACAGTACCATCAGATACCAGGATATATTCTTAACGTATAGAATGAAAATATTAGGAAGTCTTTGGAAAGCTATGTATTACATATTTTTTTTGTGCACTTGACTGATTGACATTACAATATGAAGTAAATAAAATTCTATACCATATTTAAATTGTAAAACAATTATGACATGAATGTTATTTTCAAAGAATTTTTTCTTTTCACAACAATTCTTTAATTCCTAAGGTTTGGCCTAGGCTGCTCTTGTTTGAATATTTTACTGCCATTCACCTTCATTGTTTTATTGTCCTTTAGACTATTAATGACATAATTGTTATTTCTTAAGATCTCAAAAGGTCCTTTATATTTCCCCTATAATACCTGTGGATGAGAAAAATTCTTTACAAATACCTTATCGCCCAAATTAAAATTTGGCACTTTACGACCCTTGATGTGCGGAGTATTGTTTTTAAAATACTGTTCCTCATTTTTTGCAAACTCATTTCTTATGTAACTCATATTACTTCTGATATTTCTCAGATATTTTGACTCATTCTCAGCAGTTACAGGTTCAAAAAAGCTATCAAGAGGTAGATTTTGCTTTCTGCCAAAGAATAATTCTGCTGGATCAAATTTTGTTACAGAATGAATTGAATTGTTATAATACAATTTAAAGAACAAAAGTTTGTCAGACCACTGAAAAGTACTCTCACACATTGATGCTAAACTTTCTTTCATTGTTCTGTGAGCTCTCTCAAGTAAACCATTTGCCATTGGATAGTATATTGAAGATTTTCTATGCTGAATATTTAATATGTCTAAAAATTCCACCATCTCATTAGAGATAAAATTAGTTGCATTGTCTATAATTAAAAATTTTGGAAGACCAAAATTAGCAAAATATTTGTTTAAGCAATTAATGATAGTTCTTGAAGTGATGTTTTGTAAAGGATAAGCTTCTAAATATCTACTATAGTGATCAATTATAGTTAAAATGAAATTTTTGTTGTCGGTGGATCTAGGAAGTTTACCAACAATGTTAATAGCAATGCATTGACCTGGTGCAAGATTTCTTTTGGGAATCATTTTTGTCTGATTTAATTTGGCCTTTGGTTTGTTTTTTAGGCATTTTTCACAATGTTCCCCATTTTTTTTGTATCTAAGTACATAACCTTCCACTGATATTTATGACGAATGAATTCAAAAGTTTTCTTAACACCAAAATGTGGAGCATGTGCAGTTTCAATACAAATTTTTATCAAAGATTTAGGAATTACAATTCTATTTACAATTTTCCTTTTATTTTTATGTGCATTTTTAATCATTAACAAACCTGAATTAGCATCAAGAAAATATTGTTTACATTGTTTGTTATTAGTTAACTCATTCATAATTTTACTTAAAATTGCATCCTGTTTTTGTTCAATTAAAATATTCTGCATGTTCGGTTTCCCTGAATTCTGCTGCATTCGATCTTTTATAACTGAATTTTTACTAAGACTAAGAAAACAAATAAATTTCAAATTAAAATTCGTGTTTTTTATAAATAAAACAATGAATCAATTTAATTTGTTACTCTGGTCGTTAGGTTGTTCATTTCAAGTATCAGTAAGATGTTAGTGCTGAAAAACATACACACCAAGCAATAAAATGCAGTTGCAAAATTTCGTCAATTATTTCACTTAACGAAATCAATAAATTTTTCTCAAAAGTAAAGTAATCTGGTTCACTTGAAGCTGAAGAAGCATTACTGCCAAGTTGCAGGTTCGTGTTTTGATTGGTCCCAGGTTTGATTTGAAAAACAATTTTTCTGGTCAGATGGTTTCAATATGAAACGGTCTTTTGACTCGTAAGAAAAATAATAGTTTGTCTTGTAGTGAGATTTTTTCAAAGAAAATAATAAAATTTTTTCTTTAATTTCATTTGTTAGTCCTGAAAAGGTTAAATTTTTATGCATTTCAAAAATCTTTTTACACTCTCACTGATACCTGATATTTGTGAGAAGAAAAAACTTGTAGAAACCGAATAAAGACCAATACTTACGTAAATGTTTTAATGATAATCTAAAGCATAGTACTCGAACAAAGAACTCGAGCTATTGCACCGGCTGTCTTTCAATAGTCAATATAGGTGTAACTCCGATTGTAGTTATCATATCATTTACTGTCAAACCAAGGAAGCCAGGTTCTTGCAAGATTATACGTATGCATGTAGTACTAAGTAGTTCAGACATGAGAGAAAGACTAATATTATATATATATATATTGCAATTACTAAAGAAGTCAATTAATGTTTACATAAAACGCTTGAAATGCCTTGAGTCATTTTAATTTTGGAATTCATCGCGTATCTTGCAGGTAAATTTAGACGTGACATCATAAAGCAGTTTAAAATGCAGTTAGATGTCAGATCGGACGCGCAGTTACTATTGTGATTTTGAGGTCTCGTGAATTGACTCATTTACAGTCTTATGAATCTTGTGAGTACCCGAAGCTGGAAATAATTGCGAATGCTAGCCTAAATAGTATATCTCTTACCTATTCAAATATACTACTGAAGTTTCCAGGAAAATGCTTCTTATTATTAAAAAGTAATTATACTGGTATTGGTCTCTGTTATAAAACGTTATTGTAAGTTTTTTAAACGTGTTTTAGCAAGATCAATGGATAATTGCTTTTTATGAATAGCTTTCATTATAGGGCATTTTCGTTTTCATAATTGTTTTGTTTGTAGAATCGTAGGAGGTCCATCACCTGGTGATAGAATTGAGGTTTGGGGTCTTAAGGTCCTGAATTTGAGTCTCGATTCCATAGAAAACCCGACGAATATTCACAGCTTGTATATTCCGGAAAATCAAGTGTCTCCGTATCGATTTTATGTAAAAATATGGCGAAAAAGGTGCCGTATGAAACATCAGCATTTTCATTCAAGACAATGGTCGAGGATTTCTGAATGTTTCTAACAGTTGAAGGAGTAATTCCAAAACGGGCTATTAATTTAATCAATCGAAACTACATATTTTCACTATATAAAATGAGTAAAAAGGTAAAAGGAACAGTCGTTGTGTCATAGTATTTAGGTACCCAACAATAGTAGCGGATTATTTTGCATTTGAATTTTGAAAGGAAAATTATAACTATGCAACAGTTACTCATATCATTGATAGGTGACTGAAACCATTTGTTCCATGTGTTTAATTACAAGTTGTAAAGAGAATATATTACTTTGCAAAACAATCCGCTGTTAGAGCATCAGTTGAATTTATCAAAAGAGTGCATTAAAATTCTATGAATTGAGTCGGACGATGCCAAAATGTTTGACGTTTGATGGAATTGTTATTAACTTTCAGTTAATCTCTTTTAGCTTATTCATTTCCTCTTTTAATGCATTTAAACTCAAATGTTCATAACCGATCATATATATCGCATTTTCATGTACAGCATATAAGTACAAAAAAATCTCGTAGGAAACAATAGAAGGGTAAAATAGATTTATATCGGTTTGTTTTTTTAACAGGTTCTTTAACTCCAGTCATGGGCCGCGGTGGCCTAGTGGTAAGGTCTCGGCTTTGGGGCCGGAGGGTTCCAGGTTCGAGACCCGATTCCACTGAAGATCCGCCGTGTATGGGGCCTGTTGCACGTTAAATCATACGTAGTGGTCAAACGTCCTCCCGTTGGTGTGGCGTGGAAGTTTGGAGAGGGGGGTGCCAGCTCAGGTGTCGTTCTCGTCATCTGACCGAGGTTCAAAATTACGAGGTCCGTCCCAAAATAGCCCTCGTGTTGCTTCAAAACGGGACGTTAATATAACTAAACTAAACTAAACTCCAGTCATGCGATACGAATCTATTTTTATTCTGCCCCTATAGAGTCATCAATCATTGATAACTCTATGACAGAAACAGCATGAAGTTATAAAAATAAATTTCAGAAACTGTACTAAAAGACCAATTATCTGAATGTTTAAAGGAATAATCGAAAATTTGCGATCAGTGAATCTCCTGACTTTTCATGGTCGTGGGTTCGATGCCTGATTTCATTAAGGCCTGATTTTATGATTCCTCGTGTACATTTAACCTACGGTTCAAAATTCCATCCTCGTGCGTGGGGAGAGGAAGGTACTTTTTTTAGGTGTCGCTCTCATTACCTGACCAGGTTTAAAAATTGAGAAGCCCGTCCCCAAATAGTCGTTATGTAGCTTCAAAAAGGGTTTTAATTCAACTTAACTAAACTAAACCCAGATTACTTATTTGGAAACCACAAATTGAAAATCCCTTCGTAAAACGGGGTTACTTTGCACCGATTTCCATGAGTTCAGAGAGGGATAGAGCTTTTCGGTATTAGTTGCATGTATTTCCTAAAAAAAAGGAATTTTCTTTTGTCCTAGTTGACTGATTACTAGAGAAACGTTTGGCAGCACAATTTGGACCACACAGTCATTTAATAATTGAGTATGATTTTTAGAAACTTTGGTGCAAAATTACATCACAAGTAGGGATTCTTTGCATTGATTATTTTTTTCGGTATATTTGAATAGAAAACTCACTATGTGCACTTTTAGATATATTTATTGAAATCCTGTGTGGAAATCTACAAGAAAAATAAATTTTATAAATACCCGATTATAATTAACAATTTTACACCATTGCATCCGGTCAATTCAGGATGGCGTTTCAGAAATCTTTTTATCCAATTATTGCCTGGTGTGTTATTAATATATCTATCTATCACCACACCTTCTTAGTAAGATAAGATTATCATTTTTAGATCTACACTATTGACAGGAAAACCGAAGTTACTGAGATGGAATACACAAGATGCAACGATTTTTTCTTTCTCTTTGGAGAAAACCGGGGGATTTCCAGGTTTCCTTATACGAAATATCTTTCTTTTGTAATAAATTGTTCGTTTGGGGTACAAAAACTCCGCCTCTTTGAGAGTTGACTAATCTTATGAAATGACATTAAAGCAAGCTTTTAGGGTCTATGGAGATAGATCCGTGTACTTACAAGTTCCTAACTTCCTTTAATACACCCTGGGCATATATGAAACCAAAGCAAACATTGTTCCTATTCTTATTTAGCCCTCTGTTAGGCATATGAAACTTTGTTACACTGTTAGCTGCGTGAGGTACATATTCCCCTATTTTCTTTTCCTTTTTTTCGGCCTATATTTTTTCTGAGAAAAAAATATATCAGTTGCAAATTAAAGAATAAGCATCTAAGAGATACGAAGAAGAGTAAAAATAATTTTGGTGAGTATTTTTAAATATTTTTATAGAGATTACAAAATACTATGAAAAATCACAACATTTTACGTAAATTTCTTTTAAATGCTCACCACAGGCTCAACTATAATTTTTGGCATTATTTTGTATAGTCTCGTCCCCATTTCTTCCACAAAATTTGTACCCATATTTATTATTCATTAACTTAGTTGTTTTTTGGTCCTGTACTGCTTATTCCGAACATAAGATTTGTTTTTCTTCTTAATTCCACTGGAAGCCAACTTTGCACAATATTTGAAGTATAAAATGCATCGAACTAAAATTTTCGACGACATAAAGTTGCTTTATATCCTTATTGATATTATTGTGTCAGAAAATTTCAAAGGCCTTAATAATATAGGTGTTTTAAAGATCGTAAAAAAGAACCATAATCCACAAGTAATTCTTGATCTGATTTAGAACATCAACTCCTTTCGTCATGCTGTAAAATGTAACAATTCAGATTTTTTGTTATCACCTGTCTCTTCATCAATAGAAACTGAAAAGTGTATTGTAAATAATTATGAAACAAAAGTAGCATCAGATTGAAAGCCAAATATTCATGACTTTAATTCTCGCTTTGGTAAAAATTCTTTGAGTAATCCCTGTTTATTTAGATGAAATGTATAGACATAAAATAGTTTATATCTCTGTCAAAAGTTTTTGGCAAGTTTGAAACTAGAAAACTACTTATCCGGTGTTAAACTAGTTCTAGTAGTTTTATAGAATAGAATTTAATAAAATTATTTGAAATATTTTTTAGAAATAAAAACTAAACGACGCAAAGTGTCAGAATTTCACACATGAAACAAAATGAACCGTTAAAAAGTAAGCATTATTACAGAAAAAGCGAAAGAAGAATGATCAGCTGTCAATTCCTGTTACTCGGTTAGGCACGTGGGGTACACCTGTCCCCAATGTGTCTTCATGTTCTCTTATCTCTCGGATAGTAGCAATTTGAACTTGGATGATTTTGAGATATTTTTCTTGAGTATTTTAACGACAGGTAGTGGAAGTTTCCTCTTTGAACAATGAATGGGATTTATCGAAAGCCATTGGGGGACATCTGTACCCCAAACGACTAACGAAGGGTTAATTCAAAAGTAAATTAAAATTCCAATTGGGACTGCTTTGTACCGAAAATTTCCATAGTGCAAAGAAACGCTAAGTAACAGTTATAATTGGCATTCAAAGCAACAAAATGGAAGATAGGTTTATTATCTTTCACATTTAAATGCACTTGCCTTCAGAAATGTAGTTCTTTCTTCAACAAAGGTAGATTTTTCGGCACTAAAATTTTCACTGAAAAACTGGGTCAATGTTTTCTTTGTCCTGTAACCTCCTGAATGATTGTCATATGCGTTTAAGGAATGTTATACACTCTTCATTGTTGCCAAGAAACGAGAAAAAAGATATCAACCCCTACCCTTAATCAGTTGGTCTCTATTTCAGTTTTCGAAAAAAACTTTACACTAGTGGAAAGTTACCTCCACAAGTGCACAGTACTATATGAGTATTACGATATTTAATAGAAACTATGAGGCTTCAAATTTTCACTTTACTTAATTTTGCTTACTTGAATTTCGATTTTTTATGTCCCCTCTTTTTCACTTTATTCGTCACGAAGCAACATTTGTTAACTAATTAACGTACAAAATCGCTACCTCCAGCCTGAAGAATCGCGCGCGGTCATGTGAAGAACGATTGTCACGACAGCAGTCAGAAATTGAGGTCGGAGTCCCAACAGCCATCACCGGGCACTGCCCAATCCCTCCCGAAAGAGGTACGTGCCGTCATCAGAGTGGAAGTAACTCAACCCTACACAATTAATGCACCCCCGGCCAAGAACGAGAACACGCTTACTTTTCCTGCGGCTTCTCATCCACGTACTCGTAGTGCCCAAAAGGAGGAGTTGTTAACCATATAAATCAAAATGAAGGTTATTCTATATTCAAAGATTGTACTCTGAAGAAATTAAAACTGCAGAATATATTTTTTTTTCAAAATTTTGCTTGATTTTTAAAAACTGTTGGTGCAATCAGGAATTTTTCGAGAACCTTTGAGATCTAAAAATAATTTGGTGCAACTTATATTCTCATTTTTATTAAAAATAAATTTGCAGATTGTAAGAGAATTTTGTGTATAATAATATTTTATATAAAAGTAATACTTACATTAAAATACTATATATTTTCTGAAAATGAGCTTAATTACGTACGCATTTGAATTTTGTTAAGTGCTAATATTAAATATACTTTTACTTTCTAGCATATCACGTTTACACCAAGAAGCTGTCAAAAGTGTTTTTGTTATTTTATATGCGCAGCCTTTGTTATATTATAAGTTTTTCAAATTTTGCTCACAAGTACTGAAGCATAAAGAAGTTTTTAGTGAAGGTTTCGTGTCATCTAATTAAATAGTTAATTTTTTATTAATAAAAGATATAAAAATATTTTCATACTGAGAAATGTCGGTATATCAATTAGTATAATATAACTATAATTAATTATATTATAATTAATGACAATATAATTAATGACAACATAATAATAATAGAACGAATATGAAAATAAATTTCAGTAGAATGATATCCAAAAGAAAACTAGTAAAACGTTAAGTTCTAGCGGAATTAATACAAAAAACCATAATTCATGAGTCTAAAAATGTATGTGAAATATATATCAAATTGAAAAGGCATCAATTGTGAGTTCATTAAAATGAAAGTAAATGTAAAAGAAATACTATCATGAAATTTCAAAATCTCAATTTTTAACAGAATAAATTGTAATTGGGCCCTTTTCTTTAATGGTTCTGTTTTTTAGGGAATTATATTTTCCCTTAGAAAACATACTTCCCTCAGAAATTTGCGCTAAGTTTTCAAAGGATTCGACGGCGGTTTCATCCACCCAGAAGAAGAAGTCAAGGAAAGATAGGTACGGCGATCTGTCATGCTAATGATCCGAATCATCAAGCCCGATCCAGTGTTTTCCAAAATGTAACGTTTAGGTGTTGCCGAACTTCATTAATGAAATGAGCTGATACCCCATTATGCTGGATACACACTGAGCGCACAGCGTCTGAAAAATAGGAAACAGGTCAAAGTTTCGGTTGGACTTGCTGTATAAAATCAAGTATTCCCTACTACTTAGACAAGGAGGCATGGGGTCAAATGACGCGTTTTCTAATTATGCTTGCCTAAACATTTTCAACGAAGTGGTTTTGGGCTGCACGTGGGCAGTCCAGTTCCCATACAAAACCCTCTACGGCATGAAAAAGGCATTTCCTACCCTGCATTGCATTACTATGCAATTCCAAATCGTCTTTTAGTCTTCTACCCACTAGTGCTGAATCACCTGGTGTAGTACGTTTGTCTGAATTATTTAATATCTGTAATTAAAAGTAATTGCAAAGCCATCTTGATTTTTACACTCAGCTGATAATTCGCCCATGAATAAATTAAATTAATGACTTTTATATCTACCTTTAAGTAATGCTTTATACGCCTATATACAATCTTTTTTTTTATACCTAGTATCTTAAATTTGTTTTTTCATGTGCTCAAGAATTGAAAAAGTTCAGAAGCTCTGTTTTTTTTTCTTATAAAAAATTAGCATTAAACATAATTTCGAATAATGCTAGAATTTCTAGGATACCATCTCCTTATAGATAAAGGTCTGAAATTTTGTTTTAAAAGAATGGTTTGAATAATTACAGTTTTAATGATACAAAGTTTTCAGAAATAGAAGTTTAGTGATTTCGTTCTTATATAAGCTTGACTGCTTGGAATGCATTGAAAGCATTATTACTGAAAATCTGCGACAGTCTCAAAAATAATTTCTTTCTATCTTCGAAATGCTGCACATTTAAAAGGCGAATAATAAGTGCCTGAAAACTAAACAAAGGGGAATAATGTTTAACTTACCATAAGAAATATGGGAATATATGTGTATACTTACAGTCTACCAAAATAGCTTAGAATAGACTGTGTGGGATTTTAAAACAAAACTCCCACTTAGCACAACGAAACACGTATCATGAGAATATCTGTGTTGTTAAAGAAACGGATTTCAGATCTTTTGCAACTGAATATATGTCTCAAGTCTTTTCAAAGAGATTTTTTCAATTTCAAAAACAAGTAGTGTGAGAAACTAAGCCTTGAACTCAAATTTTGTTTCGTCTAAAGTTTTAGATGCGCGTGACTAGATTTTATAACACATTTTAGAAAAGTTACTCTGTGAGTTCTATTTTTATAAAAAGACAATGAAAAATTTCTTCAAGTTCAGAAAATAACAATTTTAGGAAAATTCATGTTCGATTAAAATGTTTAGCATAGTAAAAGTCAAAAAATAATGTGAAATGATCATTTATCAAACAACTTAAATATATAATAAATGTTCTAAAATCTTCTCTTATGAATTCTTCTTTTTTACAGCCTGTCAGATGTATTTCTTTTGTTCCTAAAGTTCTAGTAACCTAAGTTTTAACTGATCATGAGAACTCAAAAACCTTTCTGAAATTCATCATTTAATCACACACTGAACTGTGTTTCTTCCCTATTAGCAGGTTAAGGATTTGGCATTTTTAACATTGCGATGTATTGATTTCTAAAAGAAAGAAAAGCGACCAGGTTAACTTTTTAATGCAGGTTAATTTGACATAGGCTTTTGTTCATCTCATTTTTCAGCGCATACCACCTGCCAAACTTTTCTATCTTCCTTTTAAGTCAAATTTACTTAAAATCATTTGTTCTTTTAGGGTGTTAAAATTTTAAAAAAATTATTTGTGCCTATAATCTTTTAAGGAATTTTGACCAAAGCAT
Organism: Araneus ventricosus; assembly: GCA_013235015.1. Lineage (NCBI taxonomy): Eukaryota > Metazoa > Arthropoda > Arachnida > Araneae > Araneidae > Araneus > Araneus ventricosus. The sequence continues at coordinate 246,068 of BGPR01000060.1, forward strand.
TTTTATCCTGCTTGTCTCACTGATTTTATTAATAATTGACTTTAATTGTTGCATTTTTTTCTTACGCAGAAACGATGCATGTTCATTTTCGGAAAGTTAATGCCTGCTTATGTGTACGCACCGTATTAAATTTTTATACACATTTGTTTAACTTGATCTGTTTTATGCCTTAAAGAGGGAATTTTGTAATCGATTTTTCATTCCTTTCCATATGTGCTAGAATTTTGAAATCTCGTACATTGGTGTATATTAGATGACAGAACCATATTTTAATATTTTCAGAGCATAATTACCAGTGAATAGAATTATTGAATTAAATTTTGATTTCACACAAGGATCGCCAAATGGTAATGAAATTGAGAGTCCATAATATTTATAATAATAAATTAAAAACTAAAAAGTAGTTATTTAGTAGAAAATTTAAAGTTACTCATATATTAAATTACCTTTTCCTCAAGTTTAAGATTTTCATGAAAAAAGCAATAAATATTTTCTAATTTAGATTATTGAATGCTTATTGATTTCTGTGAGTCTCATATATACAACTACTGCATCTGGCGTCTACATATTTTATATATGGCGTCTATATATTTTATAAATGGCGTCTATTATATATGACACCTATGGCGTATATTTTCCCAATTGAAAAAGAAAAGTTATTTATTGTTACTCTATTGTTTTATCACTAAAATCCTTTCTTTTTACAATCAATTTTGTAAATGAATATAGAAAAATATTCCATAATTCTTATATAATGAACCATGAAATTAATTGTATTGAAAAATGAAATCACAACCATTTAATAGAAAATTTTAGATTTGTTGTAATTTCAAACTGAGTTGCTGTAATTTTGAAATCTTCTTTGTGGAGCATTATTTGATGTTGATTGAAATAAAAACCTTTGCTGTAATCTTTTCTGCAATCTCATGAAAAACAGTTAAGAGTTTTTGTAAAACCTTAGGAATTTTTTCCCATCTTAATTTTTTCTTCAGACTTCTTGCCTTTAAAGACAAGAGTTTATTAATAAGAAAAGAAATGATATCATACAAATATTTTTCAGTGTGTGGATTAAAGCAATCAAAGAAAAATAAAACACTTCGCAGATGCAGTAGTTTAGTGACGATAGTATTGTTTTGAACAGAATTAACTTTCTATTTTTTCCTCTTATCTCAAATTATTTTTTAAGCAAGCCTCCAAAGTACCTACATCATCGTTGCAGAAAAAATTAATCTTTTTAATGAGAATTTATTTATAAAGGAATTTTCAGTTATTTAAAGTATCAAAAATGAAATTGTAGTCTCTGCATCTGTGGGAGCTAGTCGTTCATAAAAACTGATTGTCCCCTTTAAAAAGAAGAATGTTATTTGAAAGATAATATTTTTTTATTTTCAGGTAAAGTAGTGTCGTTTAAAGCTAGGATTATTTTTCATTGAAAAGAAAGTTATTTTTAATTGATAAGAAGCACTAATGCGCGTACTAAAAATATATTACGCTATGGAATTTTTAAATGTCTTTTTTGTTTTAAGGTTTTGTTTTTATTCTGAATTAGAAAAAAAAGCGAGTGATTTCCAAAATGATTGAAATGCTTCTTTAACAAGTGTGAATTTTTTAAAAAATACTAGTTGTAATAAAACAAGATATTTTAACTGCCATTAAAATTTACATCACTCAGATTTAGACAGAAATTTGATGAAAACTTTAGTTCATAATATATTTTCAATTTACAGAGGAAGTCAATAATATTATTTTTATTTTTATCAGATTAATACTATAACCGGGTTCAAAATATAAAAGCTTTAAATTATTGGCGAATTTAATTATTTTTTTTACTTATTATTCATTAAATTAAACCGTTCCAATAACACATTGTTGAAATAGTTCACAGTAAATTTCTAAATGTTTTTGCAAATACTTTATTTACAAAGTGGAAGACATTCTTATGTCTGTAGTTCCTTAAATAATGGAACCTAGATACATTTTTTTTTATGAAACAACTTTTGAATTTGAACTGTTCTGTATGAATTCCATCAATTTCAGCATAGTTTCCATAATTTTCATGTCTTTTTAGTTCAAATCTATGTCAATGATTGTTTAAATGGTTCATACTAGTGAAAAAATTTTAAAAATAATTTATATAAAATTCATCCAAAATTTTAACTGCATTAAAAATTCTTGCCGTAACTTTTTTTTATAAATTTTTTTTCCTCGACAAAGCATTACATTTCTTTTGAATGTAATTTATATTTATAAGATTGTATGCTCATAATTTTGTTTTCCGTTATAGAAGATTGGGAAAAAATCTTTAACTTTCAAGAAATTTTACTAATCTATCAAGGTAATTTTTAATTTATTCCCTTAATCATATCTGAATAGATTTTGAATAAAAATTTATAAAAATTTAAAGAAAGAAATTAAGCACTAATTGAAAAGAAAAAAGGATTAATTAGTCATCATATAAATGGAATGAGATTAAATTTCTAATTTTATTAAAAAAATTAATATAAATTACGTAAATTGAACCCAATTATTTGTTTCTTTAATTTGGATTAAAACATTTTCACCTTTCAAATGCCAATCAAATTCTTAAAAATCATTTACATTAATCTCCTAATGAACGAAGGATAAGTTCCTAGCTGTATTGATTCAAAAAACTTAAAATTGCAAACCAAACTTTCTGAAAATAAATATTGTTATTAAAAAGTTTCTAATGAATTAATAAATAAACAATCTATAGTATATTTCCCATTCGGTTTCCAGAAAGCTTCGATGGATTAGCTTCTGGTATACTTATTCTAAGATCTAGAAACTGTATCGAACTCCCTAAGACCGTCCCTATAGACCAGTGTCCACCCAAGCTCATAATCATCTTAATGAACTATAGAGCTCTTACTTCCAGGTATCAAGGGACTGACATAGAACGTGGTGGTTGCTTTTAGCAATGCCTTGGGTTGGGCTTATCTGCCCACTTGTTGAAGTTCTGACTTCCGTAAACTTCTTTTCGATGCGACAAATTCCTTTGAGGGCATTCAGGTGACTATATAAGAGACACACATATTATCAGATTTCACTTTGAAGCTCCTGTGCTCGCTTATTGCTAACATGGCAAGTAGACAAATCAACGAAACAGTAGGTAAGTTATTTGCTAGTACATACTCTTTATGACGAAAGGTTGTTGGAAACTTTGATACCATGCAATTAGATTCAGAGAACTTACTAAGTCTAGAATCATCAGCTTTATAATAGTTTTCAAATTTTCTTTATGTCTAGATAACTTCCCGTATAATAGTCTTCAGCTGTCATGAAAATCTAGATAATTTTCTTCAAAATAGTTCAACCAAATTCTTAAAGTTTATAACTAATAAAGCAAAAGTTGCTGCCCGGAAAATATCATAATTTACGCATGGAAAACATTCTTAGCCAAGAATGAAGTAAATTCCTTGATTATGATATATTTTCAAGAAGTTGGAAATTAAGTCTAAAATAACTGCTTTTCAAATTATTCAGCAATGTCCAGTTTCGTATCTACTAAAACATTTTTATAAACGTGAAAGATTAATTATTACGGTGAGGATTTACCGTTTGGAGATACAAGCAACATGAATAATTGATAAAATTCAACTTGAAATTCCTTTTCATTTTTTGTAAGAAAAAATAGAATCTCTCAGGTCAAAATCAAAACTAATATCTAAGGTTCTTCTTTCAATTTCTTTTTTGAGCTTGATAAAATTTTGCACTTTCTCTTCCTTAACCAATTTAAGCTTGAGGTTTAAATTTTGAATATGTGTATGGCATTTGTGTATTCTAGTTGTATGTAAGGTCTAGGAAGTAAAACAAGAAGAGTAAAAGAGAAAATATTTTAATTTCATTACATAATGAGTTGTCTAGTCTTCTAAAAAATGTATTAAATAATTCGTCGTTTAACAAGCAACACCACTTACTCAACAAAAAGGAAGAAAAAACTGTATTTTACGTGACCAATAAAAGATACTTCTGGGTTTTTTCAAATTTGGTATGAAAATTCGGTCTCATGTTAATACCAGACGTGTAGAAATATCAGAAATATTCGTTATTGGTTGCGAAAAATGCAGATTTTCTCACTCCTGTAAAACTTGGGAAATTGAGATAGGTGGTGTTGCTTGTTAAGCGACGAATTGTTCTATGGGGTATGTAGATAAAATTTTGCTCTTTATCATTTCTGAAGTTGATTGCAAAATCTATTCAGGGCAATATTCATCAAAACACTTCACATGTAAGACAATATCGAATTTTTTAGGCCTAAGAGCCATGTACTTCTGCGCTGAGTTATGTATGCTTGATGTCCTCGATTGCCTGTGAAACAATTCGTCATAAAAATAAATCGTTACTATGTTGAATTACTTCCTTATAAAATAGATTATATAGCTTTATGTTATATAAAATCTTTTGCAAAAAATCATATTTACCTATCTGCTTGTATTTCTTTAATTTAATCGAATATTTAGACAATTTTAAATCACAATGTCCGTACATTTCCATATCATTAAGAATATTTAACTTTAAACAGTAGTCACGCTACCTATCCTTAGAAAGCAGATGGATGTGACTAATCAGATAACCTTGACGACCATAAATATGAACAATTTTTACAAGATTCTATCCCAGTAATGAAACATTAAACAGAATTGCGTAATCAACTACTAATTTGAACTTGCATGGTTTGGATTTTATAACCGTAAATTTTGAAATAAACTGAATATACAGGGTAGTCATAAAATATTAGACCCATTTCAAAAATTAATAAAAAACTAATAATGCCACAACTGCGTTTTTTCTTTTAATGAGAGAGTAAATATTTTTTTCAGATAGATGGCGTACCGCATTCTTAACTTACTACAGCAAGAGATTTCCATACGCAATAACTACCGAACTGTTCCCCTTTTTTATAGTTTTTCTTGAATATCTCGAAAACTATTGAGTTTTCGAACTACAATTGATTTAACAAATTAAAGAACGTAAAATTCCCTACAAATTTAAGCTTTTATTTTTCTTCTAGCTTTAATAGTTTCGCAGACAATGCCTCTGAAAAATGGTAGACGTCAAATAGTTTACGACCACCTAGAACATTGTAACGGCGCGTTGTATTATATGAAAACAACTTTTTAAAATGCGCTCTCATTTTTAAAAAACTCCGTAGCTGTAAAATTATAAGTTTTTAATTTTTGAAATGGGTCCAATAATTTTTTACCACCTTGTATATTTGGTTTTTACAGTATTTCTTCATGTGTTTTTTTTAAGGATCTTTCTGGGATTTAAATATTTTTAATATTTTAATTTCGAGATTATTTAGGGTTCTTTTCTGATAAAATTACTTGTTTTAATGACGTAAATGTATAAATTGAATAGAAAATAATTTAAATCTGAAATTCGTTTGTAACTTCACTGTTCAAACGAACCTGCTTAATAATTATTTGTAATCCGGGTATATTATATGGGAATTTCTGCTCAATTCAGAGGTGATCAAATGCTCGATGAAAATGATTTGTTGCTGCTTCTTAAATGGATTATTATTTTAATTAAACACTACATTTTGCTACATAGTATATTCTTTCAGCAAAATGTTTTAATCTCTTTGAATTTATCAGTATTTAAAATTATAACTATTTAGATTTTATTATTCTTGCACCTTTCCAATTAATACAAAAAATTATAACTCATTTCTTCCATAAGAATAATAGTAATGAAGGCAACATTTTAATTATAATGATGCACACATGAAGTAAATGCAAGCAAAGTTTTTAATCAAAAGTTTCAAAATTTGAATACGAAATTGCCGTATAATGATATAAACAACTTATGTTTTCAAAATTCTCCAGTAATATAACTTAAGTTCATAAGTAGCATATAAACGTGAACTCTTAAAAGCCGTAAAAAAATTTTAACGACTTGTTTTCAGAATAAGATTAATAAATTAAAAATTATGTTTAAATACACATATGGCAATCAATATATTATCTTGACTTTTAAATTAAATTGACTCAACATCATAAGAATGAATATATGAACGTGATTCGAATTAATTTGAGTTTGTTGAATTCTATCTATTCAGTTTTCCTTTGAAGTCTTGTTTTTATTTTACATACGTATCATAAAACACACAATTGAAAATATTCTGCTAAATAAATAAAGTTATGTAAAAAGAAAACTCCTTTGAGTTTCCTGTTTTGAGACTGCAGAATAGCTTGATTATTTTCATCGGAAGGATGTATGTCTTTTTAGCAATTGTTTGTGTTTATTTATCTGCTAATGAAATTTTTGATGCTATACATCGATTTTAATAAGTAATATTTTGAACTGTATGCATGATGCGAGTGATGCAAAGAATCGTGCATCTATACCGTGTTCAAGATACATCAAATTGACTATTTATGTCATCTTAACAAAAAGACATAAAATAACATTAAAATATCTATTTGTACATATAAAGTGAAGCCGAAAACTCTCAAGACTTTTTTTTCACAAGATTCAAGAAATCTACTGTATATATATAAAGATACAGTAGAACCTCGGGAATACGAAATTTCGGATAATCTTAACATCTTTTTTTAATTTTCAGAAAACTTTTTATTAAAAAATGAAGGAAAATATCTATTAGGAATCAGAAATAAAGCTAATGTCTATTCCTAACTTGTAAGAAACATTTGAATTGGTATTTAAGAATGAATACAACACCTTAATTAGTAGAAGCAAAATTGGTTATCTTCCTTTGACGTAAGGAACTAAATCTGCTTGACGATGCGAATGGTTGCCAGCTCTTTCCGTATTCTTTCACTGAGTACCCAAATTCAATTCTCTACTGCATTTGGTATATCAAGAGTATTTTACCGACTTTCCCGGAATCCGATCAGAGGTCAGCCCCAACTAATTCGGATTCCCGAGGTTCCACTGCAAGTCAAATTTCTTTCTTGTTATTTTTATAAAACGCTTCATACTTCACTTATTTTAAGACCTATATAGAGCTATTTGATATTTTTCCATCCAGAACTTGTGCAACTTTAGTTTAAAACTGTTGGTGTTTAAAAATTTTATTACGTCATAAAGCTATTAACTAAACATGTACCGAAGTCCGTGTTATTAATGACATTTCTTTCGTTTTATTGCATAGATTTTACAGCTTGTGTAAATCGAAGAGAAAGACTCCCTGATTGTTGCAAACCGGGGAGAGGCTCTCTAGTAAATAAATAATAAAGGGTAGAAGTATCTAAATGCAAAAATTTACGAATAAAGAAAGAGTAAATGAAACACAATTAAAACTATTCAATAGCAAACAAATGGTCTTAGGAGGGATTTACCTTAAAACTTACACAAAATTTCTTCAAAAGTACAATTTCTTTTTTTCATAGATTATACAGGGTTCCCAATTATATCAGTTACACCCTCCTTAACTTCTAAAAGGTGATAGCTTAGGCCATAAAGTTGGTGTCTAGGTATAGTAAAAAGGCTATGCGCTACTCGATGAGACAACTTACAACGCCATCTATCGGCAAATTTTGGAATTAGCGGTCCTATCTCGTAAACGGTGAAGGATACGAGAAAAAAGTCAATTAGAAAGATGTAGAGCACTCTCGATTTAGTACGAAAAGATACCTTGAGCACATTAATAATCAACACAGAATGCACAAAAAGAACATTCGTTTGGTCACGATTTCGAAAATTGTCATGGCATAAAAAGTGGGAGAAAGAAACTGAGACACGTCTCTGTCTTCTGGATCATTTATTTATATTGCTCAAAATGCCGTTAGCCACTATACACATTTGTACTCTGGACTGGATTTCTCGCTTCGCTCGCGTTTCACGATGCCATGGTGTTGAAAATCATAATCAAGCAAATGTTCATTTTTTACATTCTGTTTTGAGTATTAATGTGTGCAAGGTATCTTTTCGTACTAAATCGAGAGTGCTCTACAACTTACTAATTGACTTTTTCTCGTATCTTTCACTGTTTATGAGATATGACCGCTAATTCCAAAATATGCCGATAGATGGCGTTGTAAGTTGTCTCATTGAGTAGCACATATCCTTTTTACTATACCTACACACCAACTTTATGGCCTAAGCTGTCACCGTTTAGAAGTTAAGGGGGGTGTAACGGATATAAGTGGGAACCCTGTACGTTTAGAAAATTATTAGGAAATTCAAAGACATAATTGTTATACATATTAAAGATTAGGATTATGTAAATAATTATGTTTTGCAACTGAAAATCGAATCTCTCAAGTTCGTATCTCGAAATTCGAAGTTTAAAATTCAGGTTTTGCGAAGATATCAGAATAACTGATACCGGGATATTTTTTTCTTGAATAAGGAAGGCAATATCTCCTATTATTGAGCTACAGAATGGCAAACTTTAATTTTGAATATGATGTTGGTGCTTCTTATCCCACTTGGACTAGCTTATCAATACTGAATTTAAGAGTCCATATATTTTAACCAAATCCAAGAATAATAAAGGATCAAAATCCCCTCTTCGAAGAAACACAGTGTCAGTTCACTGTAGTACAATTTGAGGGTACATTGCACTGGAATTGCACTTCGTGCACGTGGTGACGTTTCTTTCTCCATGTTAAAAAAAGACATCTGATGTGACTACTATGAAGAGGGAGAATGCAATCTGCTGGAATTCCTTACCAATGAGCATCAGGGCTCTACCTTTGGGTCTTTTAAAGTACCAAGAGCAGGACGAAGTACCAAATGAAAGCTTTCAGTACCTGTTTCCTACATTTTCTTTCTGAAATTAGAAGTAATGCAAACAAAGTCAAGAAAGATTTGATATCATTAGTTTAAACTTTGCTTCATCACATTATATAACGCAATAAGTTATATTTTTGGGATATTTAGCTTTGTGAATTATCTACATTTAAAATGCTTCATATTTATTCAATTTTTAGAAGTCTTTCTTTAATAGAAAAAATAACTTGTCAAGCTTTCAAAATAAAGTTTTCTTTGGTGGAAGTTAGCTAAATGAATTTTCTTCTTAGAAGAAGATTAATCTCCTCTTAAATATTTAGTAAAATATATTTAGATTGAATTAGAAATGTATGGTGTATGATTAAGAACTGTTTTATACAAAATAAAAAATAGTAAACATTAGAAGCAAAGGAAAATGCAATTGCTTTTAAATACCAAACATATCATCATCTTGCTGATCAATACAGCATGGTTCATGCATTAAAAAAGTGTGTGCCAAATATACGTCAAGAAACTCATTTCTGAGAGAGGATTATTAAAAGAAGAGACACCTGTAGGTTATAGAGTATAAAAGAAGGATTTGATGCAATTTTTTTGTCGTATACCGAACCTAAAGTAAAAAGCTGTAGTAAAAATGAAACGTAAGCTTATGTTGAAGCATGTATGTAATTTTCTATCTTTTTTAGTAGGAATTTTTTTCCATAATCATGAAAAATGTCTGGTTCGTGTGTCTGTTGGGCTAGCGGTATAAAGATTATTGGACTTAGTATTACCATATTTGTCATAAAATATATTTAGATGGTCCAAGCAATGACTTGCATTTATTGATTTTTAATTTGTGTAATTCTAATTTCAAAAAGAAAATTTCGTGTTTTCTTTGCAGTTTTTTACCGATAAATTTTAAAATCATTAACGTGTTGAATTGACTTCTGAGGTAATATGCAAATAGAGAGCTATACATATTTTCAGAGATGTTAGTTTAATTTCTGTGGTATGTTTACTTGAAATTTTTAAAATTTTTACCAATATGCTTTAAAATAATCGTTCAAGTTATGAGCACGTTTTGTTTGAACTGTATTCAGCAAAGAACTAAATTTGCTATGAGCGTATGATTCGTATGATGGAATGTGTTCCCAAAAAGTAATAATATTTATTATTGCTTTTGCCTTTTGAATCTAATTTCATTCAAGCATTCAAAATTTTGTGAAGAAAAGGTTTGATGATGCACGCAGAATGCTTACGTTACAGAATCATTTTATAAACAAATAAAAAAATCTTTAAGATTATTGCTCATGTTTTTTGAAACTGTTATTGCCATATAAGAGAGAGCATCCTTTTTATGAATTTTATGACTTTTCCAAAATGTTATTTCCTAGAAAGTTCTAAAATAATTATGCTGAATTTTTCATAACAAACTTTTTATGTAGTAATTGCAATCTCATGTATAAAAATAGTTACTGTAAGTTATGAATTTCCTCAAAGGATGTGAATTTTATTCAAGCATGGGAGGTATTTCCTCACAAATTTAATGCAAATGGTGAAATATTAGCAAATTAATACATCTACTTTATTAAATAAAAAAAACTTAAATCACAAAAAAGTTACTTCAAAGTTATGATATGTTTTTCTGACATATGATTTTACAGTGGCATTTACATATAAAGTTTTATTTTAGAATGATTTAATGCTGTTTAATAATAATTTAAATGAAATTAAGTTTCTTTTACATTTTACAGTTATAGAAAAAAGTAGATGGATATAGAATATCATTTTATTATGTGTAAATATCTCGATGTACTATGTTATGAAATAAAATTGTTTACCATGGCTGTGAAGGAAATTTACTTGCCGACTCTTTCCTCATGAACATAACACTTTCAAGGCAGTAAGGAAAATACAATTGCATAATTAATATGAAATGAGGATGGGGTTATGGAATAAGTCTGTGTATATGGAAAAAAGTACGCCAACAAATGTTCAATTTAGTTCTACTTAAAATAATCACAATTATCTGTGTCATATTAGCACACTACGCACTCCACACGAATCGACATTTCACACTAGATTCACTGTATCCAGTTTTCCCATCTTAGAACATTTATTCTTCTCTTACAGCAAAATTTACAATTACAAAAAAAATATTCCATGTTATGTTATTAAGTTTATGTTGGTTTGTTGTAGTGTCGTCGCCATGGCTTAAATCTACCAATTTTAGAGAAGTTGAAGAATAAAATGAATAAGATTCCATAGATTGTGACCACTTTTAAAATTTTATTTTCCTAGATTCTTCTGCTAATCACATTTCGATTCCAGAAGTTTCTCCTTCTCCTTAGTTGCTTTTCCTACAAAAGAGGCTACCACAATTTTCTTATACGGGGGAAAAAGCCAAGATCTCTGATGAGGATTTGAAAGAACAAACCTCATGTGTCTGCATAAGGCTCCTCGCCTGAATATTATTTCGAACAGCCAACCGGCAGGCTAAGCTTTAAATGTCCATTCTATTCAGACCATAGAATAATGTCAGAACACAAACACATAGTAGCTTGGTTCAGGTTATGGACTATATATCAATCTCAGCAGTCCCGAGTGCCTTTCACTGTGTGCTTTATTCAGGTCCAACAGTTTCGTGCTTTTTTATTCATTCAGACTTTCGATATAAGATTTATAACTGAAAATACCTTTTTTATTTTATAATTATAGAACGTGCGGCGAATCTTTAAAATGCTCCTGAGAATTATGCTGCGAAGTATATATTTTGTTTCTGTGTACACAGAGTGTCCCAAAAAAGTGAAACAAGCAATTTCTTCATTAAATATACTTCAAATTACAAAGTCTCATTAAATAAAGTAGGGATTTGTGTGAAAACAATGTGACTTCTATGGAAGTTGAAAATAAAAAATTAAGAAATTGAATTATTATACTCTCCCCATAGAGTAAAAGTCTCAATGAGTAAAATATTCCTATTATACTCATCTATGTATAAACTAGGTTTCACAATTCTATCTGCAAAACTTGCAGAGATATATTAATTTTTAAATTTAAAGGGGCTTCTCACAAATTTATATGGAGACGTTTACTGCAGAAATGCAAATTTATTCATAAAAAAACTGCGAAATACAAATATTTGTCTAATAGTATATCATCCAATCATCATGGGCTAAAAATTTGCCGATGACCCATAATGTTGCTCAGTTTCATTGGCAGATAGTTGTAACTATCGACTTGATAATGAATGGAAGGACAACTTGAGGAAATAAAATTTAACATAAAACAGGAAAATAGCCTAATATCGGACAAGAATTTTAAATAATTTGTTCTCAGCGTTGTGCATATTATTAAGTTTTTACCTAAAGGCAGTGGAGACTCGTCTTTTAGGACTGCAGATGCGGAGAACTCACTAAAATTTTTTTCAAAATTCGTATTTTTATTTTTAATCTTATTTGCTTAGTTCTCCACTCTGAGAGTTCAATTATCAACGAAAAAAGATAAAAAAAAAATAGAAAAGAAGACAGAAAATGAATAAGAAAGCAAGACAGACATAAGAAAGGACTGAACACCAAATAGTTTTGGAAAGCATCAAAATTCGTTCAATGGGTACAACTAAGTGGCATAATGAACGAAGGCGAGTAGAACTGGATTTTGGATGCTCTTGTTTGCCGCTAGGCCAACTAATGTTCTTTTTTTCCTCTTGAATCTCGACCGAGGTTCGCCTTCACGCTCCTGATTTGTTTTTCTTCGATTTTTCTTTCATTGGGTTTCATATGTTTCGGATTCACTTTCAGTTGCCTCAACGGGAACTTGACTGGTTACCTCGCATTTATTTCCTGTTGTTAAAAGTCACTCACTGAAAGAAAGATACAGCTAATAAAATTCAGATAATTACAACTACAAGTTTAAACTATTTGAAGGTAAATATATTTTTGAAAAATTGTATTTCAATTTGTTCTAGTAATATTTGTATAGCACTGCTTGTTTCTGATCAGATGTGCCGTTCACTGATGATATATCGCTGTGGAAATTTTTCGAAGGTTCGCAAGATGAACTATTTTTGTAATTACTTCAATTCAAGTATTATTTGAACATTTTTTAGATTTAATAAGACTAATTAAGAGTTAATAAATACATCGCTAATTCCTGTTTACGTCCTTTTAGTAACTTATTGCAATATGTATGTTATCCCTGTCATGTACATCGATAGATTGGATCAAACAGCAGTGAGAAGTATGGAAAAGTGGTCTAAGTCAATAAATTTGTCTTCTTATATCTCCGTAACTTTAGTAGATAGAAACGTGGAACTTTATATGTGAATAGATGAATGTAAGGGAAACATTTTACTTATTGACATTTTTGCACTACAGGGGCCTTATAAAAATTTAATTTTTTAAACTTTTTATTGTCAATCACCTTAGAAGTCAAAGTACTTTCATAGAAATTCTCACCTTATTTGATGAAACTTTGTCACTGGAAGTATATATTTAGGATCAATATTTCGCCTCCACTATTTCGTAATAAATAAACGCTTGTTCCACTTTTTTGGGACGCCTTGTATATTTGAATAATTATTTTATTTCTTTCTCTTCTATTCTAATTCTTTTATTATGTTTTAGCATTATTATTAGTTTCATTTTTATTATTATTCTTCTTATTTTTCCTTTTTGAAATTTTTTTATTTCCTTTTAATTATTTAAAAAGATATTGTTCTGTTTTCAGTGCAGATACCTTGAAGAGTGTCATATTTTTCTGTGCTATTAGTGATCGTTTATTTTCATGTTATAATTTCTCAAGACTTAAGCTTGTGTTTTATTTCCATGTAATTTTTTTAAGCGATCCTTAATAAAGATGACATTTTCATATCCATTTAACCGTTAAATAGCTGTAATAGTTAAAGGCACGGGTGTATGAGTTCTATGGACTGCATATTGAGCATTTTGGGATTGTATTATTGAGTTTGACTCATAATATTTATTACAAAATAATTTAATTTTGTTGATAAGTAGTTTTAAGCATAACTGCATTTAAAATTTCAATTTAAGCCCGTCAAATCAGTTTCAATTAATGTTGTATTTGTCCTGCAGGTATTTACATCTTTTCCATGTTGATGCTGCTGACCTTATTACCTCCAGCTCATGTTGTCTCCATGGCATGCAATGCATGTGGTCCAGAGTGTGCCAACGCTTGTGGAACTGCCATGTT